>JAWQFJ010021345.1:0-22551 GCA_034096865.1 Theodoxus fluviatilis
ATGTAAGTTGATTCTTGTTCCTATTCACTAATATTTGTTTTGAGAAGAGAGATGTAGCAGTAAGAGCAGCTCATTGTGACGTGTGAGATGAGCTGGAAAGGATGACGTCATCTCTGAATAAAGACAGTTGTTTAGCAGAACTCGATGTGTCTGTGACTACTTTTACACAGATAACCACAACACTTCTCTGTATGTGTCCAATTCCAAAACTAGGTCACAGATAACCACAAAACTTCTCTGTATGTGTCCAATTCCAAAACTAGGTCACAGATAACCACAAAACTTCTCTGTATGTGTCCAATTCCAAAACAAGGTCACAGATACCCACAACACTTCTCTGTATGTGTCCAATTCCAAAACCAGGTAACAGATTATAAACACAAAACTTCTCTGTATGTGTCCAATTCCAAAACCAGGTAACAGATAACCACAAAACTTCTCTGTATGTGTCCAATTCCAAAACCAGGTAACAGATAACCACAAAACTTTTATGTATGTGTCCAATTCCAAAACTAGGTAACAGATACCCACAAAACTTTAATGGGTTGTGCCTTGGGTGAAACTCTGACCCTCCAACAAATGTCATCAGAATTCGTTCAAAACTTTTTGAGTTATTTTGCACACACAAAAAACGAACTAACAAACGAACTAACCGATGGAAAAACCATCTTCTTGGTGGCGGGGACGAATGCCAAACACGCTGTAGGTTTCGCTATGAAAACGCACCTAAAGTAAACACGCTGTAGGTTTCGCTATGAAAACGCACCTAAAGTAAACACGCTGTAGGTTTCGCTATGAAAACGCACCTAAAGTAAACACGCTGTAGGTTTCGCTATGAAAACGCACCTAAAGTAAACTCGCTGTAGGTTTCGCTATGAAAACGCACCTAAAGTAAACACGCTGTAGGTTTCGCTATGAAAACGCACCTAAAGTAAACACGCTGTAGGTTTCGCTATGAAAACGCACCTAAAGTAAACACGCTGTAGGTTTCGCTATGAAAACGCACCTAAAGTAAACACGCTGTAGGTTTCGCTATGAAAACGCACCTAAAGTAAACACGCTGTAGGTTTCGCTATGAAAACGCACCTAAAGTAAACACGCTGTAGGTTTCACTATGAAAACGCACCTAAAGTAAACACGCTGTAGGTTTCGCTATGAAAACGCACCTAAAGTAAACACGCTGTAGGTTTCGCTATGAAAACGCACCTAAAGTAAACACGCTGTAGGTTTCGCTATGAAAACGCACCTAAAGTAAAAGCAGTTCACTCCATTAGTTCCCAGTTTTACTGGCGCATCCTCGCACTGCGTCTTGACATCTTTCAATGACAATTTTTCTGGGCAAGGAGGACATGAAGCGCGCTTCGCTTAGGAGCAGACGTGTACATGCAATATTTTGTAATGAAATACTCTGAGCTTCATTTCAGGACAAATTTCAAAACGACTGGAAATGTTGGCGGGAAAGGTCCAAGCTTACTTCCGAATGTTCCCAAGAGATAGGACAGAAACCTCTGCAATCGAAGACGAAGTAAAACGAGGAAAGAAAAGGTCATCGCGACATTTTGGCAAAGCAGTCCCCCTCATCTTGGGCAGCTCTGAAGCGGCTTCACAAAACTTCCAGCTGCTAGGAAGGGGAAAGTAAGAAGCTGTACAAAGCTTCCAGCTGCTAGGAAGGGGAAAGTAAGAAGCTGTACAAAACTTCCAGCTGCTAGGAAGGGGAAAGTAAGAAGCTGTACAAAGCTTCCAGCTGCTAGGAAGGGGAAAGTAAGAAGCTGTACAAAACTTCCAGCTGCTAGGAAGGGGAAAGTAAGAAGCTGTACAAAGCTTCCAGCTGCTAGGAAGGGGAAAGTAAGAAGCTGTACAAAGCTTCCAGCTGCTAGGAAGGAGAAAGTAAGAAGCTGTAAAAAGCTTCCAGCTGCTAGGAAGGGGAAAGTAAGAAGCTGTACAAAGCTTCCAGCTGGTTGGAAGGGGAAAGTAAGAAGCTGTACAAAGCTTCCAGCTGCTAGGAAGGGGAAAGTAAGAAGCTGTACAAAGCTTCCAGCTGCTAGGAAGGGGAAAGTAAGAAGCTGTACAAAGCTTCCAGCTGCTAGGAAGGGGAAAGTAAGAAGCTGTACAAAGCTTCCAGCTGCTAGGAAGGGGAAAGTAAGAAGCTGTACAAAGCTTCCAGCTGGTTGGAAGGGGAAAGTAAGAAGCTGTACAAAGCTTCCAGCTGGTTGGAAGGGGAAAGTAAGAAGCTGTACAAAACTTCCAGCTGCTAGGAAGGGGAAAGTAAGAAGCTGTACAAAACTTCCAGCTGCTAGGAAGGGGAAAGTAAGAAGCTGTACAAAACTTCCAGCTGCTAGGAAGGGGAAAGTAAGAAGCTGTACAAAACTTCCAGCTGCTAGGAAGGGGAAAGTAAGAAGCTGTACAAAGCTTCCAGCTGCTAGGAAGGGGAAAGTAAGCTGTACAAAACTTCCAGCTGCTAGGAAGGGGAAAGTAAGAAGCTGTACAAAACTTCCAGCTGGTAGGAAGGGGAAAGTAAGAAGCTGTACAAAACTTCCAGCTGCTAGGAAGGGGAAAGTAAGAAGCTGTACAAAGCTTCCAGCTGCTAGGAAGGGGAAAGTAAGAAGCTGTACAAAGCTTCCAGCTGCTAGGAAGGGGAAAGTAAGAAGCTGTACAAAGCTTCTCAGAGGAAAAAGATCACTCTACTCGTCTGTATCGTCGCCTTTATTTCTTTCCGTCTCTGTGTGTCCCCGTGTGTGTGTGAGTGTGTGTGTGTGTCTGTGTGTCCCCGTGTGTGTGTGAGTGTGTGTGTGTGTATGTGTGTGTGTGTGTGTGTGTGTTGCCACTTGTAGAGAGATAGCCCCTTCTCCCAGGCCACAACATAAAAGTACTTGGGTTTCTGTAATTAACGAGATGACCTACAGTCACGCAGTCCTACTGATCTTCCTCTCTTAACTGGGAACTGTGGAGTGGCTTCTCATCATTCCCTTCGGGACCTGCCTCTCCTTCTCTGTGTCCGTCCGTCCGTCTCTCCCGCCCCCCACCCCTCACACACACACTGGGAACTGTGAAGTGGCTTCTTATCATTCCCTTCGGGACCTGCCTCTCCTTCTCTGTGTCCGTCCGTCCGTCTCTCCCACCCCCCACCCCTCACACACACACACATACATACGCACACACACGCACGCACGCGCGCGCGCGCACACACATGTACACACACACACTCCCGCACACGCGCAAACACACACATCCCACACACAAAAACACACACATACACACACATACACACACACGCACACACACACACACACACACACACACACACACACACACACACACACTCGGATAGACCACAGCGGCACTGCTTAAGACTGAAACACGAGAAAATGAAGCCGACCAACCAACCCAACCCAAAAACCTCACGCAACCCATTCGCCGTTGGCTCCAAGTCCTGCCTTGTCATGAAAGTCCGTGATGCTCAGCGCAATTCCACAGCATTTTCTCTCAAAAGCGACGGCATTTTTTATCAGGCACATCGCAATTGCAGCATTGCCAGGACACTTATCACCGTTGACACCCACCCACCACCACCACAACCCCCAAAACAACAACAACAACAACAACACGCAAATGCCACGGGAGCCTGAGAGAAGAATCGTGAGTAATCATGCGACGGCTGCGTGATAAAAATCACCGTTCAAAATTGCAGAGTTGAAATCACGCTCAATCAACATCAGAGCAAGAAAACAACTTTGATTGAAACGCCCAAGCGCGAGAGCGAACGGGGAAGCCGAAATTAAAAGGCAGTCCCAACAATTATTTCACTTTACCGCGTGCTTAAAGGCAGACGAAAATCTGAACGTGCGAGATGCTGTGATATGATCATTCTCGCCAAAGATATGGGGAAAAGGCGAATTTCTATAGAAATCGAGATTTGACTTGCTCTAACCCTTAACCTGGGGAGCGCTCTGGCTTCCACTCCGCGGGCACTGCGCATGCGCGGCGTAGTGGACACTCAACCACACTCGGCCTTGAGTGACTCGACTGCGCAGCCTGAACGACCTTGTAGGTGAAATGTAGTCCTACGCAGGCCTTCAAAGAGAGAACTGAACACGTCCCTGCTGCAGTGGTTTTCGTGATCAATGGCGTTAGATAGTCCAGAAAGGCTTCTAGGTCGTAAGCTCCATTTATTCATTCATTTGTACATTCATTCATTCAACATTCGTTCATTCGTTAATTCATTCATTTGTTAATTCGTTCATTTCATTAATTCATTAATTTTTTTCCCCATCTAATCGTCCATTCCTGAAAAACATTTCGGAAATATTTCAAAATCAAGGCAGCATGCATTATATTCCATCACGTTGTGTTGTCATGATACGATGCGTTGTGTTGTGTCACGACATGTTATAAGTGGTGCGTTTTTGGTTTGTCACGTTGTGTTGTGTCACGATACGTCAAAAGTGGTGCATTTTTGGTTTGTCACGTTGTGTTGTGTCACGATACGTCATAAGTGGTGCATTTTTGGTTTGTCACGTTGTGTTGTGTCACGATACGTCATAAGTGGTGCATTTTTGGTTTGTCACGTTGTGTTGTGTCACGATACGTCATAAGTGGTGCATTTTTGGTTTGTCACGTTGTGTTGTGTCACGGTACGTTATAAGGGGTGCGTTTTTGGTTTGTCACGTTGTGTTGTGTCACGATACGTCATACGTGGTGCGTTTTTGGTTTGTCACGTTGTGTTGTGTCACGACACGTTATAAGTGGAGCGTTTTTGGTTTGTCACGTTGTGTTGTGTCACGGTACGTTATAAGTGATGCGTTTTTGGTTTGTCACGTTGTGTTGTGTCACGACACGTTATAAGGGGTGCGTTTTTGGTTTGTCACGTTGTGTTGTGTCACGATACGTTATAAGTGGAGCGTTTTTGGTTTGTCACGTTGTGTTGTGTCACGGTACGTTATAAGTGGTGCGTTTTTGGTTTGTCACGTTGTGTTGTGTCACGATACGTTATAAGGGGTGCGTTTTTGGTTTGTCACGTTGTGTTGTGTCACGATACGTCATACGTGGAGCGTTTTTGGTTTGTCACGTTGTGTTGTGTCACGACACGTTATAAGTGGTGCGTTTTTGGTTTGTCACGTTGTGTTGTTACATGCCATCCCATGCCATGTCATGCCAGGAAATGGGATGCAATGCGATGCGATGCAATGCGATGCGATGTGATGTGATGTGATGTGCTGTGATGCGATGCGCTGTGATGTGATGTGATGTGCTGTGATGCGATGCGCTGTGATGTGATGTGATGTAATGTGCTGTGATGCGATGCGCTGTGATGTGATGCGATGAGCTGTGATGTGATGTGATGTGCTGTGATGCGATGCGCTGTGATGTGATGTGATGTGATGCGATGCGATGTGATGTGATGCGATGCGATGTGATGTGATGTGATGCGATGCGAAGTGATGTGATGTGATGTGATGCGATGCGATGCGCTGTGATGCGATGCGATGTGATGTAATGTTTTGGTGTGATATGGCATGGTATGGTTCGGTGTGGTGTGGTCTATTGAAAAGTGCTATGTTATGTTGCATAACGTTACATGATGGTGTGGTATGATGTGGTTCGGTTTGAATTGGTTTGGTGTACTGTAACAGGTTGTGTCATACTGCATCATGTTTCGATACATAACGTTACGTCACGTCTCGTCACGTCTCGTACGGCGAGATTGACAGTGCCTGGTAGCTGGGTCATCGCAGCCGCTCTATAGCTCCACTGTCACGGGTTCCAGCTTCTTCGGGTATTGTCTGTCGACAGCTGTTGCAGCAGTGGGGTGATTGTGCTGTTGCAGCAGTGGGGTGATTGTGCTGTTGCAGCAGTGGGGTGATTGTGCTGTTGCAGCAGTGGGGTGATTGTGTTGATGCAGCAGTGGGGTGATTGTGCTGTTGCAGCAGTGGGGTGATTGTACTGTTGCAGCAGTGGGGTGATTGTGCTGTTGCAGCAGTGGGGTGATTGTGCTGTTGCAGCAGTGGGGTGATGGTGCTGTTGCAGCAGTGGGGTGATTGTGCTGATGCAGCAGTGGGGCGATTGTGCTGATGCAGCAGTGGGGCGATTGTGCTGTTGCAGCAGTGGGGCGATTGTGCTGTTGCAGCAGTGGAGTGATTGTGCTGTTGCAGCAGTGGGGTGATGGTACTGTTGCAGCAGTGGGGTGATGGTACTGTTGCAGCAGTGGGGTGATTGTGCTGTTGCAGCAGTGGGGTGATTGTGCTGTTGCAGCAGTGGGGTGATTGTGTTGTTGCAGCAGTGGGGTGATGGTACTGTTGCAGCAGTGGGGTGATTGTGCTGTTGCAGCAGTGGGGTGATGGTACTGTTGCAGCAGTGGGGTGATGGTACTGTTGCAGCAGTGGGGTGATTGTGCTGTTGCAGCAGTGGGGCGATTGTGCTGTTGCAGCAGTGGGGTGATTGTGCTGATGCAGCAGTGGGGTGATGGTACTGTTGCAGCAGTGGGGTGATGGTACTGTTGCAGCAGTGGGGTGATGGTGCTGATGCAGCAGTGGGGTGATTGTGCTGTTGCGGGTGATTGTGCTGTTGCAGCAGTGGGGCGATTGTGCTGTTGCAGCAGTGGAGTGATTGTGCTGTTGCAGCAGTGGGGTGAATGTACTGTTGCAGCAGTGGGGTGATGGTGCTGTTGCAGCAGTGGGGTGATGGTGCTGTTGCAGCAGTGGGGTGATTGTGCTGTTGCAGCAGTGGGGTGATTGTACTGTTGCAGCAGTGGGGTGATGGTGCTGTTGCAGCAGTGGGGTGATGGTGCTGTTGCAGCAGTGGGGTGATTGTGCTGTTGCAGCAGTGGGGTGATTGTGCTGTTGCAGCAGTGGGGTGATTGTGCTGTTGCAGCAGTGGGGTGATGGTACTGTTGCAGCAGTGGGGTGATTGTGCTGATGCAGCAGTGGGGTGATTGTGCTGTTGCAGCAGTGGGGTGATGGTGCTGTTGCAGCAGTGGGGTGATGGTACTGTTGCAGCAGTGGGGTGATTGTGCTGTTGCAGCAGTGGGGTGATGGTGCTGTTGCAGCAGTGGGGTGATTGTGCTGTTGCAGCAGTGGGGTGATTGTGCTGTTGCAGCAGTGGGGTGATGGTACTGTTGCAGCAGTGGGGTGATGGTACTGTTGCAGCAGTGGGGTGATGGTGCTGATGCAGCAGTGGGGTGATTGTGCTGTTGCGGGTGATTGTGCTGTTGCAGCAGTGGGGCGATTGTGCTGTTGCAGCAGTGGGGTGATTGTACTGTTGCAGCAGTGGGGTGATTGTGCTGTTGCAGCAGTGGGGTGATTGTGCTGATGCAGCAGTGGGGTGATTGTGCTGTTGCAGCAGTGGGGTGATTGTGCTGTTGCAGCAGTGGGGTGATTGTGCTGTTGCGGGTGATTGTGCTGTTGCAGCAGTGGGGTGATTGTGCTGTTGCAGCAGTGGGGTGATTGTGCTGTTGCAGCAGTGGGGTGATGGTGCTGTTGCAGCAGTGGGGTGATTGTGCTGTTGCAGCAGTGGGGTGATTGTGCTGTTGCAGCAGTGGGGTGATTGTGCTGTTGCAGCAGTGGGGTGATTGTGCTGTTGCAGCAGTGGGGTGATTGTGCTGTTGCAGCAGTGGGGTGATTGTGCTGTTGCAGCAGTGGGGTGATTGTGCTGTTGCAGCAGTGGGGTGATTGTACTGTTGCAGCAGTGGGGTGATGGTACTGTTGCAGCAGTGGGGTGATTGTGCTGTTGCAGCAGTGGGGTGATTGTGCTGTTGCAGCAGTGGGGTGATTGTGCTGTTGCAGCAGTGGGGTGATGGTACTGTTGCAGCAGTGGGGTGATGGTGCTGTTGCAGCAGTGGGGTGATTGTGCTGTTGCAGCAGTGGGGTGATTGTGCTGTTGCGGGTGATTGTGCTGTTGCAGCAGTGGGGTGATTGTACTGTTGCAGCAGTGGGGTGATTGTGCTGTTGCAGCAGTGGGGTGATTGTGCTGTTGCAGCAGTGGGGTGATTGTGCTGTTGCAGCAGTGGGGTGATTGTGCTGTTGCAGCAGTGGGGTGATGGTACTGTTGCAGCAGTGGGGTGATTGTGCTGTTGCAGCAGTGGGGTGATTGTGCTGTTGCAGCAGTGGGGTGATTGTGCTGTTGCAGCAGTGGGGTGATTGTGCTGTTGCAGCAGTGGGGTGATTGTGCTGTTGTGGGGTGATTGTGCTGTTGCAGCAGTGGGGTGATTGTGCTGTTGCAGCAGTGGGGTGATGGTGCTGTTGCAGCAGTGGGGTGATTGTGCTGTTGCAGCAGTGGGGTGATTGTGCTGTTGCAGCAGTGGGGTGATGGTGCTGTTGCAGCAGTGGGGTGATTGTGCTGTTGCAGCAGTGGGTGATTGTGCTGTTGCAGCAGTGGGGTGATTGTGCTGTTGCAGCAGTGGGGTGATTGTGCTGTTGCAGCAGTGGGGTGATTGTGCTGTTGCGCGTGGTGATTGTGCTGTTGCAGCAGTGGGGTGATTGTGCTGTTGCAGCAGTGGGGTGATTGTGCTGTTGCAGCAGTGGGGTGATTGTGCTGTTGCAGCAGTGGGGTGATTGTGCTGTTGCAGCAGTGGGGTGATTGTGCTGTTGCAGCAGTGGGGTGATTGTGCTGTTGCAGCAGTGGGGTGATTGTACTGTTGCAGCAGTGGGGTGATTGTGCTGTTGCAGCAGTGGGGTGATTGTGCTGTTGCAGCAGTGGGGTGATTGTGCTGTTGCAGCAGTGGGGTGATTGTGCTGTTGCAGCAGTGGGGTGATTGTGCTGTTGCAGCAGTGGGTGATTGTGCTGTTGCAGCAGTGGGGTGATTGTGCTGTTGCAGCAGTGGGGTGATTGTGCTGTTGCAGCAGTGGGGTGATTGTGCTGTTGCAGCAGTGGGGTGATTGTGCTGTTGCAGCAGTGGGGTGATTGTGCTGTTGCAGCAGTGGGGTGATTGTGCTGTTGCAGCAGTGGGGTGATGGTGCTGTTGCAGCAGTGGGGTGATGGTGCTGTTGCAGCAGTGGGGTGATTGTGCTGTTGCAGCAGTGGGGTGATTGTGCTGTTGCAGCAGTGGTGCTGTTGCAGCAGTGGGGTGATTGTGCTGTTGCAGCAGTGGGGTGATGGTGCTGTTGCAGCAGTGGGGTGATTGTGCTGTTGCAGCAGTGGGGTGATTGTGCTGTTGCAGCAGTGGGGTGATTGTGCTGTTGCAGCAGTGGGGTGATTGTGCTGTTGCAGCAGTGGGGTGATTGTGCTGTTGCAGCAGTGGGGTGATTGTGCTGTTGCAGCAGTGGGGTGATTGTGCTGTTGCAGCAGTGGGGTGATTGTGCTGTTGCAGCAGTGGGGTGATTGTGCTGTTGCAGCAGTGGGGTGATGGTACTGTTGCAGCAGTGGGGTGATGGTGCTGTTGCAGCAGTGGGGTGATTGTGCTGTTGCAGCAGTGGGGTGATGGTGCTGTTGCAGCAGTGGGGTGATTGTGCTGTTGCAGCAGTGGGGTGATTGTGCTGTTGCAGCAGTGGGGTGATTGTGCTGTTGTGGGGTGATTGTGCTGTTGCAGCAGTGGGGTGATTGTGCTGTTGCAGCAGTGGGGCGATTGTGCTTTTGCAGCAGTGGGGTGATTGTACTGTTGCAGCAGTGGGGTGATTGTGCTGTTGCAGCAGTGGGGTGATTGTGCTGTTGTGGGGTGATTGTGCTGTTGCAGCAGTGGGGTGATTGTACTGTTGCAGCAGTGGGGTGATTGTGCTGTTGCAGCAGTGGGGTGATTGTGCTGTTGCAGCAGTGGGGTGATTGTGCTGACGCAGCAGTGGGGTGATTGTGCTGTTGCAGCAGTGGGGTGATGGTGCTGTTGCAGCAGTAGGGTGATTGTGCTGATGCAGCAGTGGGGTGATTGTGCTGATGCAGCAGTGGGGTGATTGTGCTGTTGCAGCAGTGGGGTGATTGTGCTGTTGCAAGGTGCCGAGGCTGACTGAAGGAACAACGGTTTTCTCACAGCTTTCACACTTCGCGAACATGTGCGCTGACACGGCGTTCCAGTGTAGCATGCTTCATTTAGAGATACACAGCTGTCGTGGATGGGGTGACGTCATCGCTCTAGCAACGCTTCGCGGTGCCACTTTGGAGCGTCCTGCTGCTCTTGGAAAAACTGAGCTGGAGACGACAGTGTGTTTTATTCAAGAGGCAACGGGGTCCACTAGTTAATCTCATAAGGATAATCAGATTGCGTATCGAGTGAAGGGATGGGCAGGGGGGGGGGGGGGGGGGGGAGAGACAGAGAGAGAGAGAACGATCGAACGTACGAACGAACGATCGAACTTTATTTTACAAGGGTAGTGAATTAGGCAGTAGTGCCTTTCTTACATTCAGCCCTTGAGGCAAAATAAGAGAGAGAGAGAGAGAGAGAGAGAGAGAGAGAGAGAGAGAGAGAGAGAGAGAGAGAGAGGCAGGCAGGCAGGCACGCAGGCACGCAGACAGGCACGCAGACAGGCACGCAGACAGGCAGAGACAGAGAGACAGAGAGACATGGAGACACAGAGACATACAGAGACAAACAGAGAGAGAGAGTCAGACACAAAGAGAGAGACAAGAGACCACACAGAAAGGCAGACAGACAAACAGACAGACACGCACACATGCAGGACGAGGGGGTGAAGGCAAGGGGAGTGGTCCACCATGGCGGGAAGCTGCATCACTGAAACGCAGCCCTCCACGTACTTTCCTTGATAGAGTTGCAATGCGTGCATTGGCCGCAACATGATGAGGGAACGTCCTTCGCACCTTCAGATCACATCAAAGTCACGCGAGCAAGCATCCACTGGTCTGAGAAACAGCTGCAGACACGCTGTGACTACGAAGCAGAAGAATGGGTTTGCTGACCTCTCAGCCTTTGTAGGCTACTAAGACCACTGACCTCTCAGCCTTTGTAGGCTACTAAGACCACTGACCTCTCAGCCTTTGTAGGCTACTAAGACCACTGACCTCTCAGCCTTTGTAGGCTACTAAGACCACTGACCTCTCAGCCTTTGTAGGCTACTAAGACCACTGACCTCTCAGCCTTTGTAGGCTACTAAGACCACTGATCACGAACATCATGACATCTGGTAGGAGTGACAGCCAGGCAGGTCTCCACTTCCCTTGTTATTCGCCTCCTTGGAATAGTGTGGGGAGACGTGGAGGGTCTGTTGTGACCTAAAACCCACAGTGAAATCTCACTGTGGTAAAAACCATCCAACCAACCAACCTACAACCAACCTACCACCAACAGACCAGCCAACCAACCAACCAACCTACCACCAACCAACAAACCAACCAACAAACGAACAGTCTGAAAGACTTTTGAACATGGTCGGCGTACCCTTGGTTGGTCACTGCTGGGTGGGATTGTAACCACTGGTACGCAGAGAGTGCATTCAAACTAAAGGCCCTCATTCTTTCTGCCATCTCAGCAGCTCCTCTCACCCAGCATGAACAAGGAACGTGCGATCCCCTTCCACAGATCCTTGCCAAGCATGTTAGGGACAAACTCTCCAACAGATCCTTGCCAAGCATGCTAGGGACAAACTCTCCAACAGATCCTTGCCAAGCATGTTAGGGACAAACTCTCCAACAGATCCTTGCCAAGCATGTTAGGGACAAACTCTCCAACAGATCCTTGCCAAGCATGTTAGGGACAAACTCTCCAACAGATCCTTGCCAAGCATGTTAGGGACAAACTCTCCAACAGATCCTTGCCAAGCATGTTAGGGACAAACTCTCCAACAGATCCTTGCCAAGCATGTTAGGGACAAACTCTCCAACAGATCCTTGCCAAGCATGTTAGGGACAAACTCTCCAACAGATCCTTGCCAAGCATGCTAGGGACAAACTCTCCAACAGATCCTTGCCAAGCATGTTAGGGACAAACTCTCCAACAGATCCTTGCCAAGCATGTTAGGGACTCTCGCACAGAAGCAGGAAGCTGACGGGAAGGCCCACGTTTCCTCGTTAACGAGTGCATGCCTACAAGTGCATGCCTACAAGTGCATGCCTACAAGTGCATGCCTACAAGTGCATGCCTACAAGTGCATGCCTACAAGTGCATGCCTACAAGTGCATGCCTACAAGTGCATGCCTACAAGTGCATGCCTACAAGTGCATACCTAGAATCGCGTAGGGAGACGCGGTGGGTCCATTCTTACCCCCACACAGGGAGGCACGGTGGGTCCATTCTTACCTCCACACACAGGGAGGCACGGTGGGTCCATTCTTACCCCCCACACACAGGGAGGCACGGTGGGTCCATTCTTACCCTCACACACAGAGAGGCACGGTGGGTCCATTCTTATCCCCACACACAGAGAGGCACGGTGGGTCCATTCTTATCCCCACACACAGAGAGGCACGGTGGGTCCATTCTTACCCCCACACACAGGGAGACGCGGTGGGTCCATTCTTACCCCCACACACAGGGAGGCACGGTGGGTCCATTCTTACCCCCACACACAGGGAGTCCATTCTTACCCCCACACACAGGGAGTCCATTCTTACCCCCACACACAGGGAGTCCATTCTTACCCCCACACACAGGGAGTCCATTCTTACCCCCACACACAGGGAGGCACGGTGGGTCCATTCTTACCCCCACACACAGGGAGTCCATTCTTACCCCCACACACAGGGAGGCACGGTGGGTCCATTCTTACCCCCACACACAGGGAGGCACGGTGGGTCCATTCTTACCCCCACACACAGGGAGCCCATTCTTACCCCCACACACAGGGAGCCCATTCTTACCCCCACACACAGGGAGGCACGGTGGGTCCATTCTTACCCCCACACACAGGGAGGCACGGTGGGTCCATTCTTACCCCCACACACAGGGAGGCACGGTGGGTCCATTCTTACCCCCACACACAGGGAGCACGGTGGGTCCATTCTTACCCCCACACACAGGGAGGCACGGTGGGTCCATTCTTACCCCCACACACAGGGAGTCCATTCTTACCCCCACACACAGGGAGGCACGGTGGGTCCATTCTTACCCCCACACACAGGGAGTCCATTCTTACCCCCACACACAGGGAGGCACGGTGGGTCCATTCTTACCCCCACACACAGGGAGGCACGGTGGGTCCATTCTTACCCCCATACACAGGGAGGCCATTCTTACCCCCACACACAGGGAGATGCGGTGGGTCCATTCTTACCCACACACAGGGAGGCACGGTGGGTCCATTCTTACCTCCACACACAGGGAGGCACGGTGGGTCCATTCTTACCCCCACACACAGGGAGGCACGGTGGGTCCATTCTTACCCCCACACACAGGGAGGCACGGTGGGTCCATTCTTACCCCCACACACAGGGAGCGGTGGGTCCATTCTTACCCCCACACACAGGGAGGCACGGTGGGTCCATTCTTACCCCCACACACAGGGAGGCACGGTGGGTCCATTCTTACCCCCACACACAGGGAGGCACGGTGGGTCCATTCTTACCCCCACACACAGGGACGCGGTGGGTCCATTCTTACCCCCACACACAGGGAGTCCATTCTTACCCCCACACACAGGGAGTCCATTCTTACCCCCACACACAGGGAGGCACGGTGGGTCCATTCTTACCCCCACACACAGGGAGGCACGGTGGGTCCATTCTTACCCCCACACACAGGGAGGCACGGTGGGTCCATTCTTACCCCCACACACAGGGAGGCACGGTGGGTCCATTCTTACCCCCACACACAGGGAGGCACGGTGGGTCCATTCTTACCCCCACACACAGGGAGCGGTGGGTCCATTCTTACCCCCACACACAGGGAGGCACGGTGGGTCCATTCTTACCCCCACACACAGGGAGGCACGGTGGGTCCATTCTTACCCCCACACACAGGGAGGCACGGTGGGTCCATTCTTACCCCACACACAGGGAGACACGGTGGGTCCATTCTTACCCCCACACACAGGGAGGCACGGTGGGTCCATTCTTACCCCCACACACAGGGAGACGGTGGGTCCATTCTTACCCCCACACACAGGAGGCACGGTGGGTCCATTCTTACCCCCACACACAGGGAGGCACGGTGGGTCCATTCTTACCCCCACACACAGGGAGGCACGGTGGGTCCATTCTTACCCCCACACACAGAGAGTCCATTCTTACCCCCACACACAGGGAGGCACGGTGGGTCCATTCTTACCCCCACACACAGGGAGGCACGGTGGGTCCATTCTTACCCCCACACACAGGGAGGCACGGTGGGTCCATTCTTACCCACACACAGGGAGGCACGGTGGGTCCATTCTTACCCCCACACACAGGGAGGCACGGTGGGTCCATTCTTACCCCCACACACAGGGAGGCACGGTGGGTCCATTCTTACCCCCACACACAGGGAGTCCATTCTTACCTCCACACACAGGGAGTCCATTCTTACCCCCACACACAGGGAGGCGCGGTGGGTCCATTCTTACCCCCACACACAGGGAGGCACGGTGGGTCCATTCTTACCCCCACACACAGGGAGGCACGGTGGGTCCATTCTTACCCCCACACACAGGGAGGCACGGTGGGTCCATTCTTACCCCCACACACAGGGAGGCACGGTGGGTCCATTCTTACCCCCACACACAGGGAGGCACGGTGGGTCCATTCTTACCCCCACACACAGGGAGTGCCATCAGGTCGAGCCATTGCGCCAAATCGTGACCTTAAAACAGATGCGTTCACCAGCGCAGTCAGTCGTTAGCCTGTGTTCCATGCACTCCAGCAGGAAAGGAAGGCAATGTGACACAAGAACTCTCGAGGTTGTAGAATTTGTTGCTTTACTCGTTCGAGTTTTGGCAAGAATCGTTTCCCTCCATTGATCGAATCTGCATCCAAAATAATCTATATTCATTATTAAAACGAAATGAGTAACATAACTCATTCTCATAACTCCGCTTAAATTACTCGAGAAAAGAAAAACAAAAGACACTTACGTATATCGATTGTGTTAAGCGCAATAGACGCAGAAAAAAGAGGGAGGTGGGTGAATATCTGTGGTAATTCAATATCTTCTGAATTAAGGTCAAACTCAATTTTGGCAGAAAATCTCCCCCCCCCCCCCCCCCCCCCTACCCCTACCCCCCCCCCCCCCCCCGTAAGTGTAACAAATTACGCCAGTTAAATCACCAATAAGATCTCAAGCACACGTTGCACATTCGAGCCGAGCTGTTCGAACACGAAGACAGTTTCCGTTCTTTAGTACTGCATAAACAAGCGTGCATTACAAAATCCCCGATAGCCAAAAATGAGTTTATTGATCTGCCTCCAGGTGGCAGTGCAAGCTTAAGGGTCCTCGTCTAACATTTCAGCCAAAACGACAGTATATATATTATAAAAAACACATCTTAAAAAAAACCTAGGCGTTAGGAGCATTCCCCCCATTCCCCATCCCCCAAAACCCCCACACACAAAAAGAGAAAAAAGTGACCGGTTTATAAAGTTCTAATCCTTAGCAACGATAAAGTGCAAAGCGGTTTGTGACCAAGACATGAGTGATGTCGCTATACACAACCACACCTTTTCAAATATATTCATTCCTAGACCTTCGAGTGGAACGCACGTGCGCGAGCACATGTATGCATCATAGAACGTTCTCGTTTTTTCCAACTGGCTGGTGAGATAGTCCCTAGATTTGTGACTGTGCACAATAAAACAAGGCTAAATTACAGAGACAAAAAAAAGACAAAATGAGATATTTCAACCGCAGTATTATTGATTTATTCATGCATATTCCAGAACAAACAATGTGATCATAGAGAAAATCTTCAATTGTTTACAGCGACGTAAATATCATAAAAATGTATGCGTGCGTTGATGACTTCACACAGCGTTCACTCGAAAACTGTTTTGAGTACTTTCGCCTTGTTTCCCATGCATGGTCATATTAGTTTTTAAAAAATCAAATCAACTCGCAACGGCGGATATCAGTTTCATGATCACGTGACCTGTCCTTTTGAAATGTGTCGGTCTGACACTTATAAAGCTATTACAATTTGTGTGTGTTTGCAAGAGTGTTTGTGTCAAAAAAGTTATTGCGAAACAGCCAACCTCATTATTAGTCTGCTTGCGCCTTACTTGCAAACGAATCCGTGTCGTGTGATATGTCCCAGTGAACAAGACTTTCGTCTGTAGGTACAGAGCATTACCACGGACCAATGAGAAAATTCTTTTCAACTAGAACTGCAGTTTTCCATGACTGTGTAAAGTCTGACTTAGTGCTGGGACAAGTCTTCTCGCAACTGCACGCTGTTTATGACGAATAAGGAGGAAGATTAGAGACAAGTATAAGAGATGGGTATGCGAAGTGAAAACACTGTTTCTTGTGTAATTTCTAGTCATCCTCTGGCTAGATGGTTCTGAAGAGAACAAAACTCACTCTGAATCTTTGGTTTTATCTACGTT
This sequence comes from Theodoxus fluviatilis, assembly GCA_034096865.1. Taxonomy (NCBI): domain Eukaryota; kingdom Metazoa; phylum Mollusca; class Gastropoda; order Cycloneritida; family Neritidae; genus Theodoxus; species Theodoxus fluviatilis. The sequence continues at coordinate 16,387 of JAWQFJ010021345.1, forward strand.
ACATTTTCGAAGGCTTGACATAGTGTGTGCTTTATTACGAGTATCCACTATCTCAAACGGTCATGAATAGTCGCAGTAAATCTTCGGTGTTTATTTCACTTGTCTAGGAAGCAAAGTCACGGAAAAGTATTTTTCGTAAACCAATCCCTCCCACAGACCTCCTCCTCCTTCTTCTTCTCCTTCTTCTTTCGAGGCCAAGAACTTTCCAGAAATCTGTTGACGAATGGAAGGGTCGGTACCTTCTGGGCTTTCCGTGACCTCATTAGGTCTTGCTTCGTAACGGACGCGCATGCGCAAAGAGGGAGAGCCATCTGTGGCGAGGCGGAATATCGTTCTCAATCCCCCTAGGTCTGCCTTTGCACCTGATCCTCACCCCGCCCCTCGACCTGTCGCACGCCCATGGAGGAAGACTGCAGGAGGAGACAGAGAAGAGCGAGGGAAGAGAGAGGGAAGAGCGAGGGAAGAGAGAGGGAAGAGCGAGGGAAGAGAGAGGGAGACGAGGGAGAACGGGAGGGAAGAGGTGAGTCGTGATGAGAGATTCAGGTGGCACTGGTGCCAGGGTCATGGCGCAAATGACTTCTCCAGGCATCTCGCCACACCTGATCTCTCTCTCTCTCTGTCTCTCTCTCTCTCTGTCTCTCTCTCTCTTTCTCTCTCTCTCTCTCTCTCTCTCTCTCTCTCTCTCTCTCTCTCTCTCTCTCTCTGTGATTTCCCCCCCTTCTATCGCCGACTCTCCACTCTCTATCTCCGATTCCGCCCCTCTCTCTTTCTTAAGTTCTATCTTTCTTCTCTTTCTTTCTCCTTCTTACCTCTCTCTCTCTCTCTCTCTGTCTCTGTCTCTGTCTCTCTCTCTCTCTCTCTCTCTCTCTCCCCTTCCTATCTTTTTCCTCTTCTCTCTCTCTTCTGTCTGTCTCTTTTTCTCTCCTCTCTTTCTCTCTTCTGACGTGTTTTTTGTAATTAAATTAGTTGTACACAGAGACCAAATGAACTGCATGAGTGTACTTTTGCAGACTTTACGTTGGCAAGCTTCATTGCAAAAGAAGAGGACCCAGCTGAAAAATGATCGTGAATGTCCCGGCGTGAAGGCGATTCTTAATCTGGCGAACACGCTGCTCACGAACTTGTCCGGGGAGTACGAAAAGATCGCCTGCCATGGGTTGTCTGCCCGAACCCCACAGTTACATGATAATCCGCGTAGTATCGTGAAGCTCTGTGGCCAGACTTTCGACTAGATTCCACTTCGACCCACATCTTGAATTGAATAATACAGCAAGTTTAATGAACCATTGATATATTCTAAACCATGCTTTGAGAAAATAATGTATTTAGTAACAGTTTCTTCGTATGTGCGTCGGTAATCCTCAAAAGGAGCATTTTGCTTGAGAGCCGAGGAAACAAATTTCGGTTTGTGTGCCCGGCCAGAGCACGTCCTGGGAACGTTACGTAAACTTCAAACTGGGGGCGCGTTCAGCCCTCTCTCCGAAGGCTTACATAGAGCTACATTTAACCAACAACGTCGTTCTGAACGTTCTGAACGTTCTGAACGATGTTGCAGGTGAAATGTAGCTCTATGTACGCCTTCGTTGAGAGGGGTTGAACGCGCCCCTGGTTCGTGGGCGGAGTGTTCGCACGGTTAAGAACCGCCGTAAGACTTTTGAGTGCTTTAACAGGCCAAAAGAGCGACAAGAAAGTGTTTATTTGAGCGCCGGCCCCAACCACTTAAGTGACAGGATTCTAACTTCGTTAGCGATTATCCAAGACCCAAGTGACCAAAAGAGCGACTCTACCAACGCCTTTTAAGTGCAGAATTATTTTATTTCTTGATAAAACGCCATAAAATATGTGCATGACTAAACAGACACGAATAAATCACGTGATCAGATAGTGTACAAAATAAAATTTATTTTTACTAAACATTGTGAGATTCATGAGAGTGAATCTCGTTCACAGCAATACTGCTATGTGTAAATGCACATGTTAATTTTTAGTATGCATATGTGGACACGACTGTATCGAGGAATTAGCGAGTGTGCAAAAATCAACAGTCATCAGCATTTCGTGCGTATATTTCGTCGATCACCAAGTTATTCACTTCAACTAAATTCATTAGCAAACACATTTTTGCAGTACAACATTTCCACTTAGAAACAGCAGCGAATGTTGGCGCTCAAATGTCCTATGTAAACATAAAATTCTGTCGTTCAAACGGTCTAGTGGGTCATCACAACAACAACAAAAATAGGTCGACGCTCAAATGTCCATGTGCGGAATGTGCGGGTTGGATGTGAATCACCTGACCCTGTTCCGATGCCCCCCAGTAGCCTTTTGGCCGAGCCATTGTAGCCGGCCCCGAATGCCCAGCAGCCAGGGGGTCCAGCTGGTGGGTGGGTGGTAGGGGGGTCTTTGAGAGGCACTAGCTGTGTGTCACACATGACTTGGACTGTGGCCTACACTCTCGGTATCGTGGCGGCATAGACATAGGCCTAACCATCAGAATGCTGCACTTTCTAGCAATGCCCCCTTGGGTTCAAATGCAAAAAGGTGCGATTGAAAAATCGTTTTTAAGATTAAAGATGTTTCCCTGCAAGAGGACTGTGAAACCTTCCCAGGAAATATCAGGTTACTTAACATGTACTTAACGGGCCAAGCAATAACGTGTGCGAAAGTTGTCAGCATCACTTGCAGAGTGCTGATCCCGACAGCTACTGAGTGGCTCGCTGCGTACACTAATGAGAAGTCACTGACAGCACTTACTGGAGAAATGAGTTTTATGATGTTGTCTAAACGTGTCCAGCTGAGGGCATGACCTGATCTTGTCGAGCAAGGTATTCCCGACAAGAAAATGCCATACATGTGTCCAAATCTGCGCATGGCTGCTTTCAGCTGCTGACAATACATAATTTGTGTAGAGTGTGTAATTCCAATTGCAGTCTGTTTATCACGCCAAGTAATACATGAATGAACGAATGAACGAGTGCGGGAATGAATGAAGGAACGGGTACGTGCAAAACGAAACTCACTAGAACCAGACAGGACTACGTAGCAGCGAGTCAAGCCTCCATTCCCCTGGGCATGCGCCTCTTAGGAATCACGTACGGAGGCGCAGTGGGTCTGTTCTTACCCCCAACCTACAGGGAGACGCAGTGGGTCTGTTCTTACCCCCAACCTACAGGAGACGCAGGGGGTCTGTTCTTACCCCCAACCTATAGGGAGACGCAGGGGGTCTGTTCTTACCCCCAACCTACATTGAGACGCAGGGGGTCTGTTCTTACCCCCAACCTACAGGGAGACGCAGTGGGTCTGTTCTTACCCCCAGCCTACAGGGAGACGCAGTGGGTCTGTTCTTACCCCCAACCTACAGGGAGACGCAGTGGGTCTGTTCTCACCCCCAACCTACAGGGAGACGCAGTGGGTCTGTTCTTACCCCCAACCTACAGGGAGACGCAGTGGGTCTGTTCTTACCCCCAACCTACAGGGAGACGCAGTGGGTCTGTTCTCACCCCCAACCTACAGGGAGACGCAGTGGGTCTGTTCTCACCCCCAACCTACAGGGAGACGCAGTGGGTCTGTTCTCACCCCCAACCTACAGGCGGTTCACGTCTAGCAAGGCATGCATATTTCCGTATGAACTGCAGCGTAACGTTTACAGACTTTATTGCCTGCATAAAACTGAGAGCCTTAGGAGCAAACAGTGTTGCTGAAGACATTTTGTTATGTTGTTTTGTGTAGTGTATTGGCGCAGGGGCGGACGAGGGGGGGGGGGGGGGGTGTTCTGGGGTTTCCGGAACCCCCCCCCCCTCCCCTCTCAAACAGCAAAAAAAAGTTTTACTTTGAGTGTCAATTTTTTGGGTATTCTTCAGTAACAAAATCTGCTGCCTGAAACTGGCAATGATCATCATCAGAATGCACCAGATTGCACCATTTTGCATCCTGGTTTTCAAAATTGTCCGGGAAAGCATGCCCCCGGACCCCCCCTCCTTAAAAAAAATTTGGAAACACACCCCCCCCCCCAAAAAAAAAAAAAAAAACCAACCAAAAAAAACTGATCCGCCCCTGTTGACGCATGCTGTAGTCTGTTGGTGAGATACCGCCAGCAAGAGAAACGCCCCCACCTTGAATAAGGCACAGTAAACAATTGGAACTTACGTAGAAGCTATCAGCCAGATCCACTAAAATCAAGTGACATAGAAGACTCGTATCATCATGGGAAATGCAAGTCAGCCTCTATAGACAGAATTCCACTCCAGACACACACTTCGCAGCCAAAGATTCCGTCCTCCAAAAACACAGACAGATACCGCCGATCTTTTATTCCAATTGCCATAAATATTTTTAACCCCAGCTATTCTAGAACTTCAATATAATCTGAACTTTCTGGCGGTGCAATCACACCATTGTTCACTTTATATAGCCTCGTTGTTTGCAACTTTTGTCCTGCACTGCAAAGTTTCTGTGGTACATAACCATTCACTTAATACCAGTGAAATGTACCTTTGATTTTCATATTTAGGATAATGAATTATATGTTGTTTTATGTTATATAAGATATCTCCACGAACCAGATGAAAATAAACTCGTGTGAAAAAGCTGGATTTGGACTACTGAAGACTTTTGAACACTACTACCAGGTAACGTAATTGCCTGAAACTATGGGAAGCCACAAGAGCGAGCAGAGTTAGCATCGCGGCTGTAAGAAATGGATGAGAAATGGACACCGTGCGGGGGCCATTATAAATCAGTGGCGATTTTATGAAGGGAGGTAACTCTGCGCGCAGTACGACAATGCGGGAAGTTGGGTCAATAGCCAGTGGCCGCCATATTGGATGCCAACATCTGCAGCAAGCTGACGGCTTCGCGTCACGACTTTTTCCCCCTTCGCAGTTTTCATCAATAAATGAGAGGCATTTCCGATTTCTTCCCCAGGCCTTCACAATCACCTCCTTACACTTCACCACACGCCTCCCCCACAGTCTCTCTCTCTATCTCTCTCTCTCTAACTCTTTCTCTCTCTCTAACTCTCTCTCTCTCTCTCTCTCTCTCTCTCTAACTCTCTCTCTCTCTCTAACTCTCTCTCTCTAACTCTCTCTCTCTCTAACTCTCTCTCTCTCTCTAACTCTCTCTCTAACTCTCTCTCTCTAACTCTCTCTCTCTAACTCTCTCTCTCTAACTCTCTCTCTCTAACTCTCTCTCTCTCTCTAACTCTCTCTCTCTAACTCTCTCTCTAACTCTCTCTCTCTCTAACTCTCTCTCTCTAACTCTCTCTCTAACTCTCTCTCTCTAACTCTCTCTCTCTCTCTCTCTCTAACTCTCTCTCTAACTCTCTCTCTAACTCTCTCTAACTCTCTCTCTCTCTAAATCTCTCTCTTTCTCTCGATCTTTCTCTCTAACTCTCTCTCTCTCTAACTCTCTCTCTAACTCTCTCTCTCTCTAACTCTCTCTCTAACTCTCTCTCTCTAACTCTCTCTCTCTCTAACTCTCTCTCTCTAACTCTCTCTCTCTAACTCTCTCTCTCTAACTCTCTCTCTCTAACTCTCTCTAACTCTCTCTCTCTAACTCTCTCTCTCTAACTCTCTCTCTCTCTAACTCTCTCTCTCTCTAACTCTCTCTCTCTAACTCTCTCTCTCTAACTCTCTCTCTCTAACTCTCTCTCTCTACCTCTATCTCTCTACCTCTATCTCTCTAACTCTCTCTAACTCTCTCTCTAACTCTCTCTTTCTCTAACTCTCTCTCTTTCTCTCTTTCTCTCTAACTCTCTCTCTAACTCTCTCTCTAACTCTCTCTCTATCTCTCTCTCTAACACTCTCTCTCTCTAACTCTCTCTCTCTAACTCTCTCTCTAACTCTCTCTCTAACTCTCTCTCTATCTCTCTCTCTAACACTCTCTCTCTAACTCTCTTTTTCTCTAACTCTCTCTCTAACTCTCTCTCTCTAACTCTCTCTCTCTAACTCTCTCTCTCTAACTCTCTCTCTCTAACTCTCTCTCTATAACTCTCTCTCTCTCTAACTCTCTCTCTAACTTTCTCTCTCTCTCTAACTCTCTCTCTAACTTTCTCTCTCTCTCTAACTCTCTCTCTCTCTCTCTCTAACTCTCTCTCTCTCTACTCTCCCTCTCTAACTCTCTCTCTCTAACTCTCTCTCTCTCTCTCTCTAACTCTCTCTCTAACTC
>JAWQFJ010021347.1:0-10000 GCA_034096865.1 Theodoxus fluviatilis
CAAGTATAACTCAGCATACAAACCTGTGAATTTATCCTCCTCATCGTAATTGTCGTTGGTGTCCAAGTAATTAAAACAAGTCTCCACCCTGTAGAATTTACAAGTACCGTAATTCAGCATACAGCACACGCATTAATCCTTGTACTTCAGCCTGAATAGTGTTTGATATTCAATGTAAAAACCCATATTTATATTTATACAGTCACGTTATAAAACGATTTATTTGTATAGAGGGCAAAGCGTCAGTACCATGAGCGACAAATTCAAAGTAAACAGAAAGGTTTGTCAAGTGTTGGCAACATCTTTTCTTTATCTTATGCTGCGGCAAGGATGAAGTGTGCATCAAGCTCTTTCCTTTACAAATGTACGAGAAAATTAACGATTGTCTATGAGTATACAAACGCTACAATCTTTAGTGGTCAGCACTTGGAGTCAGTAATGGCTGCCTTCGAAATAGAAACCTGTAACCGCTTCTGTAAAAAAGTTAATATACTCTTTTCATATTGCCAATTTCCACCTCTTAATGGATGCTCAGCTTGCACAATTTTACCCCCTGATTATCTGGCTACTCTTTGTTTTCACTCCTACACCATCTCAGCTCCCAGAGGAGCATGCAACCAGTCAGGGAGTGAACCGTGCAGGAACGTAGAATACACTTTTTGTCAACGACGTAATGAGCGTCTAAGGTTGTTTTTCAGGATAAAGATTTAAACTCTTATGTAGTTGCGTTCTATAAGCGTTTCTATACTTGCATCAAGGACACTTTCTGCGCAGGCTTCCAAAACTAGTTTACAACTGATTCGACAGCACTGCATGTAGAGGCTAGTTGAGTACAATAGATGACATGCCTGCTCTGATTTTGATTTCAGATTTTAAAATCAAAATGAATGTCGGCAACAACAATGATATGCACGACGGCAGGGACGGTCCGAATCAGAGCATTGGAGATGCAAGCATTATATCTACCGATGAAGGAAAGTATTTAATCCATTACAAACATTTAGTATTTAATCCATTACAAGCAGTCAGTGTTTTAGTCCAATACAAGCATTCAGTCTACTAATGAAAGAAGTATTAAGTTTATTACCAGCATTCAATGTTTAGTCCAATGCAAGCATTCAGTCTACTGATGAAAGGAATACCTAGTCCAATACAAGCGTTCAGTCTACTGGAAGTATTTAGTTCAATACATGAAAGAATTGCTGAAAGCATTACATGTGTGTCAGCGAAGCATGCACACATTTTCAACACAATTTTCGTTTGCGGATCTCAGTCAACAAAAGTGGCAACCCGCACTTTTCAAACAAAAAATTGTCGCTATCACAGAAACTATGTGGACAACATGTGTCATTTCAGAAAATAACTTGCGTTGCTACGTTGAACGAAGACGGGGACTTCTGAAGCTAGGACCAGAATACTGTAAACTCTTTGGCCATATGCTGCGGCAAGAACAATCAGTCGGTCTATCAGTCACATCATTTGGCCTCGGGCTAGAGATATCTGTTGAATGACACAGGTTATCCGCTTCTCCCCGACGACCGCTGACTGAAACTTAGAGCTGCAAACTGTCCGTAGATTGCATGGTGGAGGTTGCGTTCAGGAATAGCAAAGGAGAAGTGACCGACGATAGAATGACAGCGATGATGAGGGTATAGGTTGGGAGAGAATGGAGAAAGAGGAGGAGGTATGGAGAAGCGAATGGGCAGGGTGGGGTGGAGGGATAGTGAGAAAAATATAAATAATGCGGATGAGGAGGGGTGGGTGTGAGCGATCAAGAGAGAGGAGAGAAAAGACAGGAAGGGAAGCGGGAGGGGTACAGATGAAGAGGAGAGGAAAAGGGAGCGGGGTGGACCAGGTACCCCCTTACATGGACGAGTCGCTACGTCATCCGACATATGGCGGGCGTCCGAACCAGACAAGTTGCAGGCACTTCCAGTCTGGCGCGCCGCTTTGTTTTAGAATTATCGCCACGGCTGAGGGGGTCTTCGATCCAAGTCAACCAAGGCCCGTCTCCTCTGTCAGAGCTAGGATGGAGGCAAAGTGCACTTCCCCTCCCCTCATCCATGGCCCCCCCACCCCGACCTCCCACCCCCGTCTCACCATTCCCCCATCCCCATGCCCGAGTCCATCTCTATCTCCAGCCTCCGTCATTCCCCTTGGCGCCAGACTAGTCCCGGGCTCTCGCCTCCAGTGAGACAACGCGAGAGTTAGCCTCGATTCCAATCTGCACGCAGTCGAGCTTGTGGTGATTGTTGTGAGTTCTGCCTGGACAGAAACAGTTTGAAGGTGGGGAGGTGAGGGAATGGGGAACGGTCGGGAAGAAAGGGTAAAGGGACAAAGAGCAGGAGTAAAAGGGAATAATAGTGGTGATGCTTAAGCAAAGGAGAGAGAGAAGGTAGGTGGATAGGAGACTGGGAGAGAAGTGGGAACGATTGGGACGATTGGTTTGAAAGCTACCCAGCCTCCTGGGTCTGGGTATTAATTTCAGTCAACGGCATCAGCCATATCTAAGTGCATCTCGGAATCATTTTCTATCAAGGCGTCTACGGTTGCGATTAATAAAGAAACAATGGCTGAATAATTCACATGCAAGTGAGGCAGCGCGGTTTGAGAGACGGCGCCGTGCATTATGCAGCCCGATTCAATGCGCTGTCCACATGGCCTGCAAGAAAACGGCTGGCCTCGCCGACTGCCTCCCGGCTGCCATCCAAAAGGCACTTGGCACTGCAAACGGTGTGTGCCTCTCTATTGATTTATCGTCACCGGACACTCTTGCATGGAGTCCGTTTCCTGGACCTCGCGACTCGCTCTGCAGCCGTCAGGTGGGGCTCCCCTCACCGAGGCACGCCTCCGCTTTTGTGTTGATTGCTTGTCGCCGTCCAGCAAAGACAATACGGCCTCCGTGGACCGCCCCGGGAGCTGCTTCCCTCACTCACGATCTGTTTAGAGCTGCGGCAAAAAGCGTGCGGCGGGGGAGCCTACCAAGGGCGCGGTAAGATTATAGCCATGCGTTGCCAGCCATTACTTATTTACTCTGGCAGTCGATGGGAGGGAAATCTGAGCTCGCCGTCTGAAGCCCCTTGTTGGCTGAGGGTTAGTTTAGACTCACTGCAATTACAAAAATTGAACGATACAGCTCAAAGATTAGCCAGACTTTAAGTAAATGTTGTGAATCACACGGAAAATGTGTTTAAATAAAACATGTTAATGTCCAGGTCAAACACAAAGGCTCGTTGCATAATTTCAAATCTCTGATATCCTCACACCCATCACAACCCTGAACTATCTATTGCAACAACCATAACCCTGAACTATCTATTACAACAACCACAAGCCTGAACTATCTATTACAACAACCACAACCCTGAACTATATATTACAACAACCACAACCCTGAACTATCTATTACAACAACCACAACCCTGAACTATCTATTACAACAACCACAACCCTGAACTATCTATTACAACAACCACAACCCTGAACTATCTATTACAACAACCACAACCCTGAACTATCTATTACAACAACCACAACCCTGAACTATCTATTACAACAACCACAACCCCACACCTCTTCCATCGCCCCTCATAATTATCCTTCTTTATTTTCTTTCTTAATGTGTGTGTGTGTGTGTGTGTGTGTGTGTGTGTGTGTGTGTGTGTGTGTGTGTTTGTTTGAGTGCGCACGCGCGCGCGCAAGTATTTCTGTTTCCAACATACTGATCACTTTAACTTTGTAATATCTTGTCATCGTCATTGAAGCTTGATTACAAATAGGGGGTTGCTCGTATATGCAAAATGTACACACACACACACACACACACACACACACACACACACACAAACACACACACACACAAACACACACACACACACACACACACACACACACACACGCACGCACGCACGCACACACACACACACACACACACACACACACACACACACACAAGAAGCCGACGCGATTCTTAATGGGAGAACCACTAGGGATACCGAGACTTGAGTTGCCACCACTCTGACTTGCTATGGTCATTTTGCAGTTAATGGCCTTACAATGCCTACAAAGGTTTACAGGCCGTTAAACCTGATTACTTCATTCATTCACGGTGTCCACTGTCGAGGATGTCTACGTGAAAAGATGTCCGTTGAATGAAGTTGAGTCCGCTACCTCCCCACCCCCACCCCTCCCCCCCTCCCCAATTTTTCAATGTAGTCGGATCGGCAGATGTGTGGATGATAAGGCAACGATATAAACACGTTTAAAATGTATAATGAAAATAGTAGCTTTATTTCATACGGCCTGATGTATATTCCTGAATCAAGGTGGAAGTGAACCTGCGTGCATGTATTTGATGAAGGTTAGTGCATGACATTACGTCGACCTGAGGCATTCCATTAATTTGTTCATCATTAAAAAATTACTTCTTTTGAATAAGCATGTCTTGTACTCAACAGAATAGGGTGTCGTTTTTTCCGGGTACATTCAATTCCTCTGAGTAAAGAAAAGCTCTGAACAATTGTCTTACTTGAAGGGTAGGTAGGTAACATGGCGTTGTGTTGTTTTGCTTCGGACCACAACGAACAATGCTCTGTTTTAACGTATATATTTTGCAGTTGGACTGTTCTCTACAAAGTCCACCAATCCATTTATCAAAAACAGAAGTGGTGAAAATGAAGCTCTGAGGTTCGATTGCGTTTTTGCTGCGAGAGGGATGCCCACCAAACATCTTTCATCAGCGCTATCCAACACCTCACAGAGACTCGAGGCCGTGACTGACGAAGACCTTATCCAACACCTCACAGAGACTCGAGGCCGTGACTGACAAAGACCTTATCCAACACCTCACAGAGACTCGAGGCCGTGACTGACGAAGACCTAGATGATTGTCATTCTTTGGCTTCATGCACAAATGAAAATGTGGCTGCCATTAATAAGCTTGTGATGACAGATCGACAAATCTCGTCTCACGAAAGCAGGGATTTTTTAATTGGGGGAGGGGGGGAGGGGGAGAGGGGAAGGGGGAGGAGGAGGGAGAGGGGAGGGGGGAGGGAAGGTTGAAGGGGGGGAGGGGAGGGGGAGGGGGGAGGGGGAAGGGGGAGGGGGAGGGAGGGTGGAGGGAGGTGGGAGGGGGGGGGAAGGGGGGGAGGGGGGAGGGGAGGGGTCATCCTGTACATCTCAGTTTCAACAATGGTCACTGACCGAGTGCAGATGAAGACGTGTGACGAGAAAAACTGGTGTTCCGAATGTTGTCATTACAAAGATCTGACGACCGCGTTGAAACTGTTGCTGTTGGTAATGATGATGGTCATGGTCATGGTCATGATGATGATGATGATGATGATGATGATGATGATGATGATGATGATGATGATGGTGACGACAACGACACACTTTTTCATGTATTGCATGTTGCGCCAGCTGTACCGGAGGAATTACGTCATGCCTCATACTCTTCAGAAACAGTCTCCAGTAACTAGTTTCCTTTTGCCACTCCGAAGAAAGCTCCCCCCCCCCTTCCCCCCCCCCTTCCCCCCTTTCCCCCCCCCCCCTTTTATTTAGCCACATGCATGATACTATGTGGGGACATGGGGACAGTTTTTAAAAGTTGTACTTCCCGAAGACCGTGGTGAAGAGCACTTCTGTACCAACGGCACATAATGAGTGCTGTGATTGGCAGTCCAGTCCAAATTATCCACCTTGTCTCGTTCTGGCCTTAATGGCTCTCCCGATTGTTTTCTTGATGACCAAGTTGGGTTGAGTTTTTTTCGTTTGATGTTCTGTGTTGTAGCTAGCTGTATCCTTCACTGCGAGTGTTATAATAACAGAACTTCGCTAAAGACATAAGCAGAGGAGAAAACACAATTGTTTGTGACTGCCGTGTTCTCACTTCCTCCGGCGACGATGAGCGAAGGAGAAATTCAGTCGCCCTGCCTTTTGATTTTATTTCTGCGTGAATGAAAATAAACGGCAGTGAACGGTTCCAATGTAAGAAACCATAAATGCATTACTTTGGTGAAATTCAAGCAATTTCACAGAGTTTCATAATTGCTTTTAGCGACCCTTTTGTGTTTGAAACTGTGCAGATCAAGACTCGTGCAAAAACAATACCGACACAAAGTATAGTTATCAATACATCTCAGAGTTGATGCTGCAGAAGTTTACGATTTCTGGAGTTGCTTCTTTCCTTCTAAAGTAGTGCAGAGCCTTAAACGAGCATTCTTGTTGTCAGTCTTGTATGAAAGTAGCATTTGCAAGAGGCACATGTCTGTGCGTGCACGCGCGTGTGAATTTGTGTGTATTTGTGCGTGCATGTATCATGTGCATATGTGTGTGCGTGCATGTATGTATGTGTATGCGCGCGCATTGACTCCTCATGCTACTTTCTTGTATGTGTGACTATTGAATGACTTTTCTTTATATAAAAATGATAATTAAAAACGTACCAAAACTGTATGTCGCCTGCTGCCCGATGTAGTCGAGCATACCCATCACGTACATGTATGTATGCAGAACTGACCGACAACTCCACCACAGCGAAGCGTCGCAGCACCGACGGGATGCGGAGCCTCCTGGCACAATCTACTCTGGATGGTTCAGAAATATTCATAGCTCCTTATATCCAGTTTTATTCACTGTAACTGTCTATACCGTTCGTTATCTGGGGCTTATGGCAAGCCTTGCTCTCAGTGAGCCAGCGTCAGAGTAATACCTCCCCAAAGATTCAGTAGACAACCCTTTTTGTGTTTTAATTAGGGCGTCGAAAATATGCCGGCCGTTTTCATGCCAGTAGTGCAACCTCAGCTCCGATTCAGCAAGATCGATTTTTTTAAAACTACAGTAACAGAAATGGAATTCTCAGGCTGATGAGGGACTGGATATGGAAAGCAAGATATTTTCAGGAGTGATAATTTCAAACCAGATGTACGCCAAGCATTGCCACGAAGTTGACGACGCTATTGCCTGGGTGTGACCAGGCCTGGAAAAGCGAGACGCATGCACCCCTCTTACACTCTAGCTCTGGTGCTTGGCCTCCCCAGTAACCGGTGGACGGGGGAATACGCCGAACGGCATATCCGACTTCCGAGCGAAAACCTGGAAGGAATTATCCTGTACCTTTCATGCAATTTCCGACGGAGGGGGATGGAAGATGGAAGGAATTATTTCTCCCCCTCCTTGATGAGCCCATTCGGACAAACCGGCGCGATCGAAATGGCGATCAATGTGGAGAACGGCGTCGTCCGGAGACACGCTTCTGCCAAGCTCCGCCCCGTCTCGGCACTTTTCCTGTTCGCCTCTGAAAACTTTAATTGGCCGTCAGCTTCCGGACGTTTGGGCGTCCAAGATGGAGGACAAGATCAGGATGTTGCAGGAGACATGGGATTGTCGCGCCACAAAGATGGCGGCAGCCAAGCCGTTAAAGACGGGAAGTGGCGGAAGCGCGGCAAAGGAGGTCCGCGCGTGGCATTATGGGGAGGCCATGCAAGACTGGCAGCGAAGAAAGAGGAAACAGCGCCAGTGCGGCACAAAGAGTGACTCGGTAACCGCGTCTTCCCGCAACTGCCGCTTGTCCGTCACTGACTGCATGCGTCCCCTGCCTGCTTCAGCTGTTTGTACACGAGGCGTAGATGTCATCCAGGTAAATGTCGACGGGCAGAGTTTTTCAAATCATTTTTAAAGAATCTTATCGATGATGTATTACTTTTCATATTAACGAAGGTAGATGGCTGGTTGGTGTTTAAGTTTATCAGCCTTTGTAGGCTATTTAAGGCCATTCATAACAACAAACCGCCACAAGTGGTAGGAATAAGAGTAAGTCAAGTCACAATTTCCTTATTAGTCACCTCTTTCGAATCGCGTTGGAAGACGCGGTGGGTCAGTTCTTATCCTAAACCCACGGGGAATTCATTCACAGAGAACGCACAAATACAGATAGGAAATGTAGACTACACGCACACTCACACAGCGAAGAAGGGTGAACTCAAGAATGTGGTTCGGACAGCAAGCTCATCATAGCAGTCTGCTCCAGTTTCGCCCGACCTTCTTGTTCCGTCAGGGATTCTAACAGCGCGTATTTTCATGGGAATCCTAGTAGGTCAAAGAATTGACGTTCAGGAGATGTTGGAAATCGATTCAGATGACAGGATCGCGCTATCTGACAAACAACTATCCGCACCAGCGCCTGCATTACCACCTAAGCATCTGGTTATTGTACATGGGGACGACTCTCAGGAGACGCTGGAAGGCGATACAGAAGCGAAGATCACTCTACCTGAACAACAAACACCCACAACGCTGTCTACATTATTGGAATCGTTGTCTGGAATCGTCCTTTTCTCACCTTCTGCAGCCTGAGGCCATTCTAGTCCACTGGAGACTTCGCCTGCCGGCGAAAGAGTCTCTAGCACACTTCATATCACATGATGGAACTAATCCGTCCGGAATATTCATAAGGAGGTCACACGAGAAGCTTGTGAGATAACACACTGCTCCCTGACATACGCCGTTAAAGTAGTTCTAAGACTATTTCGCACAAAACTAATAAATTACGTTTGTTAAGGCTATAAAGAAGCGTTTATTCGATATAATAAAATGTTTGTGCTGAAATGAAAACAAGTTCTGACATCTGAATGATTTCTGTAAAAAGTGGGGAAAAATAGTATCCAGAACGAGCTATGTTTGGCACAATGCTGTAATGCGAAGGGTCAAGTCTATTAAGCATTCATTGCGAACTGCGCCAGAGTCACTACTGACTCGGGTTCACAGAATGGTCTGAGTCATGGCCTCCAACAAGCAATGCACCACCTCCACTTGAGCCTGCAGTTCAGACGGCTTCAGTTGTCAGGGGTTAAAAGCCAGAGAAAGCACATGCTTTCCCGCGGAGAAAGTGCAATCGCTGTAGCTACTGAGACGCTATGGCTCAGCTCTGTCCACAGTCACCATCAAAAGAAGGACGAGGAAGACTGTGACTAAATCCTGTGCAAAGCCGGGCGATGATTCGTTGTCTAAAATAGCTGCGCGCTACACAGTTATATTTTATATCAAAGACGTCTTTGATGATACTATCATATAGCTCAGTTGTGAGCACTTTTTCTTTTCCCGCGTTGTTTTTGCAGATTGGCTGTTAAGAAATTCGGCGCCGCGGAAGTTGTTTACGCAAAAGTTTATCATATTCACAGTTTGCAAGTGAATTTTTTTTTAAGGAATATGTCTCAGTCTGATATAGAAATAGGCCAGTATCTAAACGCAACGCACAACGATGCATCGGGTCCTATTTATAGGTAGCCAGTCAGCAGAAAACCGCGCGAAATAAGTAATGTCTTGCGGCCGAGCATCACCTGGCTTGGCAGGGGACATAGGTGCATGAGGATGTGCAGTCAGCTTTGATATAACGGAAGTGACTGATCTTGACTATATCCCACCTTACTATAATCTCTTCGAAGAGGTCATTCATGGCTGACAGGTCGTTGTTTCGGACACAGCCAGCACCTCTTAGTTTGACTAAGAGAACACGCCACCCTCCACAGTCGGGAAGTTTGCCGAAGACAACCACTTGAAATCAGCCAACAGACAACAGGCACATTCTGAAGCCAAATCAATAAATACGACAATATGGTACATCCATAGTGACACAGTTTAGGACTCGCATTGAGGAGGCAGACCGCACGAACACTGGTCCAGTACTCCCACCACGCAGGATCGTGGAGGTGAAACCTGACAAGTCATGCCCCTCGTAAACTGTGTAGACCAAAGGCGGTCGTGGCCCAACATTTCTGACTTCGTGCTTAATTGTCTACTTTCCGGCGCGACCTCGTCATGCTATATCACCAAGAGAACAGTAGCGGAAGTAGGCAGTTTCTGCCTGATGCACGCAAGGCGCGCAAAGAGATGAAGGCAGCAGACGTTCACCTGGAGTCATAACCAGGTGTGGCTCTCCCGCGCCCCCCCCCCCCCCCCCGCCCCCCCCCCCCTCCCTCCCTTCCCCGGAGAGTGTCAGGAA
>JAWQFJ010021348.1:0-5000 GCA_034096865.1 Theodoxus fluviatilis
CCACCAGCACACCTACAGGACTGTACACTCAAGCGCACTGAGAACCACCAGCACACCTACAGGACTGTACACGCAAGCGTACTGAGAACCACCAGCACACCTACAGGACTGTACACGCAAGCGTACTAAGAACCACCACCAGCACACCTACAGGACTGTACACGCAAGCGCACTAAGAACCACCAGCACACTTACAGGACTGTACACGCAAGCGTACTAAGAACCACCACCAGCACACCTACAGGACTGTACACGCAAGCGTACTGAGAACCACCACCAGCACACCTACAGGACTGTACACGCAAGCGCACTAAGAACCACCAGCACACCTACAGGACTGTACACGCAAGCGCACTAAGAACCACCAGCACACCTACAGGACTGTACACGCAAGCGTACTGAGAACCACCACCAGCACACCTACAGGACTGTACACGCAAGCGCACTGAGAACCACCAGCACACCTACAGGACTGTACACGCAAGCGCACTGAGAACCACCACCAGCACACCTACAGGACTGTACACGCAAGCGTACTAAGAACCACCACCAGCACACCTACAGGACGGTACACGCAAGCGCACGAAGAACCACCAGCACACCTACAGGACTGTACACGCAAGCGCACTAAGAACCACCAGCACACCTACAGGACTGTACACGCAAGCGTACTGAGAACCACCACCAGCACACCTACAGGACTGTACACGCAAGCGTACTAAGAACCACCACCAGCACACCTACAGGACGGTACACGCAAGCGCACGAAGAACCACCAGCACACCTACAGGACTGTACACGCAAGCGCACTAAGAACCACCAGCACACCTACAGGACTGTACACGCAAGCGTACTGAGAACCACCACCAGCACACCTACAGGACTGTACACGCAAGCGCACTGAGAACCACCAGCACACCTACAGGACTGTACACGCAAGCGCACTGAGAACCACCACCAGCACACCTACAGGACTGTACACACAAGCGCACTAAGAACCATCAGCACACCTACAGGACTGTACACGCAAGCGCACTAAGAACCACCACCAGCACACCTACAGGACTGTACACGCAAGCGCACTGAGAACCACCAGCACACCTACAGGACTGTACACGCAATCGCACTAAGAACCACCACCAGCACACCTACAGGACTGTACACGCAAGCGCACTAAGAACCACCACCAGCACACCTACAGGACTGTACACGCAAGCGCACTAAGAACCACCAGCAGCACACCTACAGGACTGTACACGCAAGCGCACTAAGAACCACCAGCACACCTACAGGACTGTACACGCAAGCGCACTAAGAACCACCAGCAGCACACCTACAGGACTGTACACGCAAGCGCACTGAGAACCACCAGCACACCTACAGGACTGTACACGCAAGCGCACTGAGAACCACCACCAGCACACCTACAGGACTGTACACGCAAGCGCACTAAGAACCACCAGCTCCGCGCCTGACGCAGACCAGTCGGCCTATCTGCGATGACGTCAAAGCGGTAGTGACGCAAAGAAGTCACGTGACGCCTATTGTAGACCGTCCAAAGCCAGAAGAGAAACAGATAAGAATCGGACACAGGACTCTCACACAGCCAGAGGACAGCGGTCAGTTGACGGTGGGTGGGAAACCCGCTCGCAGCCATGAGTTCTGGGGTTCCATCCTTGGCTGCGCTGTGGGTTCTGCTGATTCTTCTGAGCTCCATGCATGAGGGTAAGTGCTGGTGCTCCTTACGTAAATTTTCGCCATTACCCACTGATAAGTACTAATTGCACACTGAAATATAACGGATGTATTAGGGTGGTATGGCAAAGCTGATGACGACGACGACGGAGACGATGATGATGATGACGACGACGACGACAATGGTGACAATAATGACGACGACGAGAATGAAGAGGATGACGCCGACGACAATAATGACGAGTGTGAATAGAAGGGGAAGGAACAGAAGATGTGAAGCGATGTACTAAGTGATAAATCCCTGTTACTTGCTCGTTTGCAGAAAAAGAATACACTATTGATTGATCCTGTTTTTGATAAATAGAACTTTTGTAATTTGTATGTACTCTTTCAACAGTTTCAAAAGAGCGTTGTTTGTTCAATTTGGTGAGAAGTTTTTTTAGAACAGGTCAGTGATGTTTATTCAAGTAAAGTGTTTGCTTCAGCACTCGCAAAATCCTATAATTCCTTCTGTATAGTTATGGTAGATTTCTGGGACAACAGACTTAATATAGGCACAGGTGTTTGTAATGGCTGCTGTATTAATATGATGCTGTAAACAGGTGCTCACACAAAAACAGTTCTTATTCTAAAACATTACTTAAATTCCTCAATAACATATTCCGTAATATAAATGTTGTTGAAATAAATGTTATGCTGTTTGTTACATAAGTGCCAATGAAAATTTACAATTCCGACAAATACTTGAAGTTTTATTAATGCAGTTTTTCATTCTTATCATTGATACTGCTTCTCACACCTGAGCAGAATGTACAGAAATTTTTTTAAACAGTTATTCTTGACTGTACTCTCTTGTAATATATAGCAAACTTTGTGAAAGAATATTTCTTTCAGCACATTTCAGGTGTTATTCTTTGATCTCTAATATATAGCAGCACTTAAAACCTTTTTATATTTTGTGACCGGGTCATGCACCTCATTATATAATGACCTGTGGTACTTTATTTCGTATCATTTCGAATGTACATCTGTGTCAGTCTTTTTTCATGCTGTTGGTTTTCAACACCTATGATGGCTGATGTGCTGTTAAATTGTTCACTGTCCGCCTATCTGTCCATCTATTCTTATCTCATCTTATCTTATCTTAACCAATCTTAACTCATCTTATCTATCTAATCTTAGCTATCTCATCTATCAATCTATCCATCCATCCATCTATCCATCATATATATCTAATCTAAGCTATCCAACCTTATCTACTTGTATCTATACAGTCTTTTATATCCACTCTTATGTTATCTTATCTATCCATCCATCCATCCATCAATCATCCATCATCCATCGACCATCTATTTATCTAATCCATCCATCCATCCATCCACCCACCCACCCACTCACCCATCCACCAACCCACCCACCCAACCATCCATCCACCCAACCATCCATCCATCCATCCATCCATCCATCCATCCATCCATCCATCCATCCAACCATCCAACCATCCATCCATCCATCCATCTATCCGTCCATTCATCATCCATCCATCCATCCATCCATCCAACCATCCATCCTTCCATCCATCTATCCGTCCATTCATCATCCATCTATCTTTCTATCTAACAGAATTTGCATCGAAACAATACCAGAGTTCTCAAAGAGATTAACGGCATTCTGTACGGCCATTAATTACTTCCGAGCAAACTTCAGATGTCGTGATACCTTTAAACAAAAAGTTGGGATTTGTTTAATCCCCCCTCCCTTATTCACTTGGTCCGCTTTTAGAGAATCTGCGGTCTGGTAGTGATAATCATACGGATTGCACACCCCCGACAGGCAGACGTGGACGATGACAAAGCAGTTTCCTGTCCTTGTCCAAAATGAAGAGCGAATCCGTTCTTAGGGCGAGCTCTAAAAAGCAAGAGCTGTACGTACTCTTGTCGCGCGTTAAATATGGTGAACTCAGCCGCATTGAGCATTAGAGGTAGCAGATACTAGGTCAGAGCGCCCCAGGGCGTTAGTCGTAGGCAACGCGTGGCTGGCTGGGTTCTAAATGGGCCTTCTGTGCTTGGAGGGTGCATGCTGGGCAAAGGAGAAATGGTGTTATAAGTTGTGAACCACCTACTGCATAACGCTTGCTTTTAGCTCTTTAACTTCTTACTATATCCAACAGCAGATCTTTCTCTCCTCCAAAATTTCACGTGATAAAACGTTTCAGCTGCATGCGGTTGGTGAAATATGTCTTGTGTTTTTTCATGCAATTTGGCAAAAGTGTTCTCACACACTTTTTAATCAGTTAATAGCCGAAACTCACTGTCCACTATCAAAATCGTTTACTTTTCTCTCTTTTTTTTCTGTTTGATCACTGGCCGAAGTTGCTACCTGGAGCGAACATTCTTTGTTTTCCAGTTCATCTGGGTTTGTTTGTTTTTGTTGGGTTTTTTTAATACTGACTTTGCATATTTTTTCTTATCCTCCCAAAAATGTTTGAACATAATCATCAGTTCATTTGCCATTTTTGAGAGAGACCACAAATGCTTAAGTGGGAACAACAACCGCCTCGCAGTTTCAGATATATTGGGTTGGCCTGTAATAGGACGCAGTATTTTACTTAAAATAACTATTTACACATCAGTGGAGGTCTTCACTGAAAGATCCAGAAATATATAAAATCTTAGCATAACCAGAAACGAAGGGAGGGGGTGGATGGCGTGTAACTACACGATCAAAACTGTTGGACCCTTGAATCGGTCAATTACGTTATGCAGTTTCTATTTCTGTCTCCATCTCTGTCTGTCTTGCCTCTCTGTCTCCGTCTCTGTCTGCCTCTGTCTGTCTATCTGTCTGTCCGTCCGTCCGTCCGTCTGCCTGTCTGCCTCTCTGCCGGCCCCCCTCCCTCCCTCACTCCGCCTGTCCCCTCCCCCTCTTCTGGGATGCCTGTCTACCACAGATAAACGCGGACAGCCTCACAGGAAATATCGTCTACCTCTAAACGTTTTCCCGCCAAAATATCTGATTCTGAATCAACAGATGAAGTTTGCGGTTTCTCAACCAAATTTTCCAAAGTGGTGATCGTCCTCCATCAAATATTCTATCTACAAAATCCCCAAAGCGATCGTTCTACACAGTGCCTCGTTCACCTGCAGACAGACTGTTATCTCTAGACCGGTGTCGATCGCAGTAAGCCCCCCACTCAAAGGGTATACAACCACTATTAATCTGAAACCGCCAGCCCATTATGGGTTGCTGCGAGTAATCCCTTCAACCACTTCGGGCATTGTTATCGAATCTAAGCATCTCTCTGACAG
>JAWQFJ010021348.1:10000-15000 GCA_034096865.1 Theodoxus fluviatilis
TCAAGCACCGCCTTTACAGGGTATTCATACAGAACTAGTCGCTTTAGGCAATCGGAAAGCAAACCAAGAAAAAACCATTTAGGTAAACCCTGGCAATTCATGTCGTACTAGTTTCTTGTAATTCAGGCAAACAAAACGGACACAGTCGCAAATGGGGTGCGCTATTCCTGGAGAGATTGCCAGTAATTGAGTTTACCTCATCATCTCCGTAGATCGATTCACAGACAAATGCTGCAAATTAGTGCTTTTAACAATTGGGCGGTGACTGTGCTGTTTTCTCTGAAAACCAGAAGGCTTTACGACAACGGTATCCACTATCAGAATTCCTGTCTTCTGATGATGACTGAACCGACTGACTGGAACTTACGGCAACGACATTCAACCAGCCACAGTATGCAGCCCACTGTGTCTAGTCACAACGTCCATTAATATTGCAAAGGTAAAATGGGATTCTTGCGCCACTGTCCAGAAATGTAGACCTTTCGACCCTCATCAACGTAAGTACGCCTTCAGGATACCCAGGAAAGCCATTAGGAAGGTGAATGGGTTTCTAGGGCGCGCTCCTGTAGCTCAGCCCGGGGCGGCCCCAAGCAGCTAAAGAGGCGCCAGCAGTCATCATCAGGACGGGGTTCCATCACTAAGACCCGGGCATGCGTTCAAACTAGCTTGGAGGATATGACCCAACCAGTTCATAGCACTGAACTAGTCGCAAAATTCCACATTCAATTCCCAAGAAACATCATCAAATAGAAGGAAAAAGTCAACACTTAACACAAAGATCTTCTAAGAAATAGTTAAATGTAGTCAGAAGCTGTTAAAAAATTACGTCACTCAAACACGACAACCTTCGTCTGTGCCTTTTCCCTCCCCCCTGTGCCTCCTGGGTGTTGGGGTAAGAATAGACCCCCTGGGTGTTGGGGTAAGAATAGACCCTCTGTGTGTTGGGGTAAGAATAGACCCTCTGTGTGTTGGGATAAGAATAGACCCTCTGTGTGTTGGGATAAGAATAGACCCTCTGTGTGTTGGGGTAAGAATAGACCCCCTGGGTGTTGGGGTAAGAATAGACCCCCTGGGTGTTGGGGTAAGAATAGACCCCCTGGGTGTTGGGGTAAGAATAGACCCTCTGTGTGTTGGGGTAAGAATAGACCCTCTGTGTGTTGGGGTAAGAATAGACCCTCTGTGTGTTGGGATAAGAATAGACCCTCTGTGTGTTGGGATAAGAATAGACCCTCTGTGTGTTGGGATAAGAATAGACCCTCTGTGTGTTGGGATAAGAATAGACCCTGTGTGTTGGGATAAGAATAGACCCTCTGTGTGTTGGGACAAGAATAGACCACCTGTGTGTTGGGATAAGAATAGACTACCTGTGTGTTGAGATAAGAATAGACCCTCCTGTGTGTTGGGGTAAGAATAGACCACCTGTGTGTTGGGATAAGAATAGACCACCTGTGTGTTGGGATAAGAATAGACCCTTCTGTGTGTTGGGGTAAGAATAGACCACCTGTGTGTTGGGATAAGAATAGACCACCTGTGTGTTGGGGTAAGAATAGACCCTTCTGTGTGTTGGGGTAAGAATAGACCCTCTTTGGGTTAGGGGTAAGAATAGACCCACCGCGTCTTTCTACGTGATTCATTGAAGGTTAAAGTGCTTTTTTATACGTAGCGACTATCCAGCCATTGAAGAATGCTCAAAGCACACACTTTACCCCTGGTTATTGGGCTACTCCATGCATCACTCCAACACCAGCTGACCTTCCTGGGAAACATGCCAGCAGGCTGCTGATGAACGCGCCAACGTTATTTTTCACAATTTTTCAGCTCAGTCCTCGCAGGTATCCATTTTATGTCTGAGTGGAGAGGAGCAATGTGAGTGAAGCATCTTGCTCAAGAATGCAACTGTAGAATCAATGCAGCTTCGAACGCAGCACTCACTAACCCGCAAGCGACTGCAGGTCAAATGCGCTGACCACTCGACCACAGAGCCCCATGACTAACTCTAGGAAGAACTCTGACTCTAACCAGCTTCAGTGATGTTCGTGATCAATAACTTTACATAGCCTTCAAAGGCTGATAGGCCCTAAATCTGCATTCCTCACGTCTCCTCCCAATTCTTCCCCCTTTACCTCCCCCCAATCTCTACCTTCTTTGGGAAAACGGTCCTTAGGCTAGATTGCAGGCAAACAATCTTCAGCAACAACAACAACAACAGTCTGCATTTAGAACAGGCGTTGAAATCAATCAACCTCAAGAGCTCACTGACGTTCTCGCCATGATCAAATCGATATGGACAGAGATCCCATTCTGGCATTCCTGCTGAACTGTGACGTGTATTGGACAGAGCTCCCATATTGGCATTCCTGCTAAGCTGTGACGTGTATTGGACAGAATTCCCATATTGGCATTACTGCTGAACTGTGACGTGTATTGGACAGAGTTCCCATATTGGCATTACTGCTGAACTGTGACGTGTATTGGACAGAGATCTCATATTGGCGTTCCTGCTGATATGTGACGTGTATTGGACAGAGATCCCATATTGGCTTTCCTGCTGAGCTGTGACGTGTATTGGGCAGAGATCTCATATTGGCATTCCTGCTGAGCTGTGACGTGTATTGGACAGAGATCCCATATTGGCATTCCTGCTGAGCTGTGACGTGTATTGGACAGAGATCCCATATTGACTTTCCTGCTGAGCTGTGACGTGTATTGGACAGAGATTCCATATTGGCTTTCCTGCTGAGCTGTGACGTGTATTGGACAGAGATCCCATATTGGCTTTCCTGCTGAACTGTGACGTGTATTGGACAGAGATCCAATTTTGGCTTTCCTGCTGAGCTGTGACGTGTATTGGATAGACCTCCCACATTGGCTTTCCTGCTGAGCTGTGACGTGTATTGGACAGAGATTCCATATTGGCTTTCCTGCTGAGCTGTGACGTGTATTGGATAGAGCTCCCATATTGGCTTTCCTGCTGAGCTGTGACGTGTATTGGACAGAGCTCCCATATTTTGGCATTCCTGCTGAGCTGTGACGTGTATTGGACAGAGATCCCATATTGGCTTTCCTGCTGAGCTGTGACGTGTATTGGACAGAGATCCCATATTGGCTTTCCTGCTGAGCTGTGACGTGTATTGGACAGAGATTCCATATTGGCTTTCCTGCTGAGCTGTGACGTGTATTGGATAGAGCTCCCATATTGGCTTTCCTGCTGAGCTGTGACGTGTATTGGACAGAGATCCCACATTGGCGTTCCTGCTGAGCTGTGACGTGTATTGGACAGATATCCCATATTGGCATTCCTGCTGAGCTGTGACGTGTATTGAACAGAGATCCCATATTGGCGTTCCTGCTGAACTGTGATGTGTATTGGACAGAGATCCCATATTGGCATTCCTGCTGAGCTGTGACGTGTATTGGACAGAGATCTCATATTGACTTTCCTGCTGAGCTGTGACGTGTATTGGACAGAGATCCCATATTGGCATTCCTGCTGAGCTGTGACGTGTATTGGACAGAGATCCCATATTGGCATTTCTGCTGAGCTGTCACGTGTATTGGATAGAGCTCCCATATTGACTTTCCTGCTGAGCTGTGACGTGTATTGGACAGAGATCCCATATTGGCATTCCTGCTGAACTGTGACGTGTATTGGACAGAGATCCCATATTGGCATTCCTGCTGAGCTGTGACGTGTATTGGACAGAGATCCCATATTGGCATTCCTGCTGAACTGTGACGTGTATTGGACAGAGATCTCATATTGGCATTCCTGCTGAACTGTGACGTGTATTGGACAGAGATCCCATATTGGCATTCCTGCTGAGCTGTGACGTGTATTGGACAGAGATCTCATATTGGCATTCCTGCTGAGCTGTGACGTGTATTGGACAGATCCCATATTGGCATTCCTGCTGAGCTGTGACGTGTATTGGACAGAGATCTCATATTGGCATTCCTGCTGAACTGTGACGTGTATTGGACAGAGATCCCATATTGGCGTTCCTGCTGAGCTGTGACGTGTATTGGACAGAGCTCCCATATTGGCATTCCTGCTGAGCTGTGACGTGTATTGGATAGAGCTCCCATATTGGCATTCCTGCTGAGCTGTGACGTGTATTGGACAGAGCTCCCATATTGGCTTTCCTGCTGAGCTGTGACGCGTATTGGACAGAGATCCCATATTGGCGTTCCTGCTGAACTGTGACGTGTATTGGACAGAGATCCCATATTGGCATTCCTGCTGAGCTGTGACGTGTATTGGACAGAGCTCCCATATTGGCTTTCCTGCTGAGCTGTGACGTGTATTGGACAGAGCTCCCATATTGGCATTCCTGCTGAGCTGTGACGTGTATTGGACAGAGATCCCATATTGGCATTCCTGCTGAGCTGTGACGTGTATTGGACAGAGCTCCCATATTGGCATTCCTGCTGAGCTGTGACGTGTATTGGACAGATCCCATATTGGCGTTCCTGCTGAACTGTGACGTGTATTGGACAGAGCTCCCATATTGGCGTTCCTGCTGAGCTGTGACGTGTATTGGACAGAGATCCCATATTGGCATTCCTGCTGAGCTGTGACGTGTATTGGACAGAGATCCCATATTGGCATTCCTGCTGAGCTGTGACGTGTATTGGACAGAGATCCCATATTGGCATTCCTGCTGAGCTGTGACGTGTATTGGACAGGTCCCATATTGACTTTCCTGCTGAGCTGTGACGTGTATTGGATAGAGCTCCCGTATTGGCTTTCCTGCTGAGCTGTGACGTGTATTGGACAGAGATCTCATATTGGCATTCCTGCTGAACTGTGACGTGTATTGGACAGAGATCTCATATTGGCATTCCTGCTGAGCTGTGACGTGTATTGGATAGAGCTTATATATTGGCTTTCCTGCTAAGCTGTGACGTGTATTGGAAAGAGCTCCCATATTGGCATTCCTGCTGAACTGACGTGTATTGGACAGAGCTCCCATATTGGCTTTCCTGCTGAGCTGTGACGT
>JAWQFJ010021348.1:20000-22500 GCA_034096865.1 Theodoxus fluviatilis
TGGGAGCACTTCTGAAGACTTGGTATCAAACCCAGCAGCTCAGCCACTTCAACAGATGCAAGCTACAGGCTTGGCTACCCCAGATGGGCAGATGACTCAGCAACGAACAGAACAGACATTCAGAATCCAATGGACAGATACCTTTTGGAAAAGAACAAGGAGGTGAAAAGGGTGCGTGGGGATGGGCATTGTCTTCTTTACGCTTTTCAGACATGCTTGGAGTCAGAAGGAATTGCAGTCCTCTCTACCAATGACCTCTGTGTAAAGTTAACAAAAGAAGTGCAGGGCCACAAGTTTTTTTATGAACAGTTTGGCAGTAGAGGAAGAGCTACAGAGATACATCACAGATAAACAATACAACAATGACACGTCAGATCTAATAGTGTCCGCATTGTCCAATGCATTTGGCATCAGTGCAGTCATTCACCAGGTCATGGGAACCACCTGGAGACGGTGTTGAACCCTGGTCGACCTGGAGCCACTTCTACTGGCAGTGTCCATCTCTTGTTTTCTGGGGAACAGGCGGGGGCTCTTTATGATGCAGTTGTGCCTGTTCAGAAGCCAACATCTGCACCAGACACCCATAGAGGCAACAGAGCTTCCCTTGAACGTGAGGCCCTTCCCCAAAGCAGCTCCAAGGCAGGTCGGATCACGAGGAAGGAAACGTAGACAGACAGCAATTTTAACCGACACCCCAGAAAAGAACAAGCTGAGCCGGGGAAAAAAACTAACAGAAAATGTGCACCTATTAGAACAGGAGGTAGAAACACACTGCCGAAACAGAAAGGGAAAGAAAAGTCGAGAAAAACATTAAGCTACAAAAAGACTGACTCTGTTTCCACAGACTCTGAGGATGATTTTTGTTTGGTTTGTTGTGAACCCTATTCAAACAGCATGCCAAACGAAAAATGGGTTCAGTGTGTGAGGTGCAAGAATTGGTCTCATGAAGAATGAACACAGAAAAAACCCAGTTACATCTGTCAAAACTGTGATTCAGATGACTCAGACTGATGTGCTGATTATGTCACTGGCACATTTACACTTGTGTTTGCTTTGTTTGTGCAAGTACATGCCGTGGAATACCATTAAGTATCTTTTTATGTCCAATACCATTGTGTTAAAACCAGCCCCACGACTTGTTACAACTTACCCCACATGTGGGGCAAGTTGTAACAAGTAGGGTTACGTCAGTTTTGTTCACCTTGGAGACAAACGGTGCAGATTTGACCAATTGTTTCAGTTTCAACGTTAAAACGAATGTTTTTAGTTTTGATTGTTTGATTAAAGTTGCTTAAATGTTAAGTATGTAATGCGTGGTGAGTCGTAATTTAAAAATTGTTACAACCAGCCCCGCTCTCCCCTACGCATTTGCACTTACCCGCCTGCTAATCGTGACATCACGCGCGCGCGCATACACACACGCGCTCGTACTTGCACACACGCATACAGCCTATTATTTCCTGGTACAAAAATATTCCTAATTTGAGAATGGAAACATATTTCTTGCTTTTTCTCAAGGCGTCAGTACTTTTGGAAAAAATAATCGGTTATGACGTCATGGATCAAGCATTCCTCTCTCCTTCTTCCCCCTGTGGGTTCGGGGCAAGAATTGACCCACCGCGTCTCCCTACGCGATTCGTAAGAGGCGAATAACTAGGGACGCCATGACTTGATTTGCGTTTACTCTAAACTGTTCTAGTGATCACCGTGCTTAATGGCCTTACACAGCCTACAAAGTCTGATAGGCCGTAAAACACTATCCATCTATCCATTCATCCCCTCTCCTTCTAGTGTTATTGGTTTCTCTGTGAACACAAACTATTTACAAAATCAAAAGGGAAAATGTCTTATTTTTCGTCAGTAATTACAGATATACTGAATGAAAGTGAAATAGTGCGATGAACGATAGTATGTTGCTATCACGTTCCTTTTTATGATGAACTTTATAATGATAAATAAACATTTCCATGTAGAATGAACAGAGTGTTATGCATTGTATTGTACTGTATCGTATCGTATTGTATTTATTGTGCTGTATTGTATTGCATTGCATTGTATTTATTGTGTTGTATTGTATTGTATTGTCATGTTTTATATTGCATGGTGTTAATTTTGTTTTTGTTACTGTATCGTATTGTATTGCATTGCATTGTTTATAATTATTGTATTTTACTGTTGTATTTTATTGCATTCATATCTCTCAGAACGTAGACAGACTGTTTCGATCTCGGGTTTTGCTTCCGATCCTACACCTCTCAAGTACGGGGTCCCTCAGGGCTCTGTTCTGGGTCCTCTGCTGTTTCTACTGTACACCCAACCACTTTCCAATGTAATTGATAGTCATTCAGTCTCTCACAGTGAATTTGCTGATGATACCCAGCTCTACAACTCCTCCCATCCCAGTCAAATCCACTCTCTTCTTTCTACCAGCGAACACTGTATCTCTGATGTGAAACAGTGGATGACCCGGAACAAGCTCCAACTCAATGACTCAAAAACT
>JAWQFJ010021348.1:32500-42500 GCA_034096865.1 Theodoxus fluviatilis
AGTTTGCGATTCTGCCCAAAATGAATAAATGACCATGTTTAGCATGGGATATTTCGATAAATAATCCTGATTAAAGTCTATATTAAAATGACGTGATAGCATGAACTATACATAACCCTCCTGGAAAAGATATAGCTTCCATAACGATCTCTGAAAATCAAGATTTGGACAATGAAGGAAATAAATGCAGATTTCGCCCAATATTGAAATCTTCAAAATTCATCATTTCGGAATAATTCAACGTGCGGAAATAGTTTTGAGACCACAGTGTTTGCTACTGAATGAATTGTGTGGAGATATACTTGTTCTGTTGTTTCTTTTAAGCAAAAAATTCACTTTGGATACCTACAACAAGTGCTAACCGACGGTGAAAAAAACACCTCTATTCATCACATGCCTCTCTGTATTTCAGAGCTGTACCTGACCATCGTGTTGGTGCTGGGGGTGGCCGCCACGCTGCTCACGACTCTTGTTCTGCGCATCTACAACATGGACGACTCGGACGAGCCCCCCAATTGGCTGAAACGTCTCGTCCTCAGGTCAAGATGGTTTCCTCCTTGCCGCGCCTGCCCTCGCAGACGGGACTCTTCTTGCAAAGAGTCCAAGGAAAGCGCCACTCCCATGAGGAAGATCTCCCCGTCAAGTCCGATAACTCCCATCAAGTTTCTCTGCGAGGAGGACCATTGTAAGCTCCCCTGGAAGCAGGTGGCGGTGATGCTGGATGCGCTGTTCTTGCGAGCTTACGCCATCTTCATCCTCCTCCTCACCACCATCTTTGGCTATTTGCTGCTCACTGCCTAGACGGCTATAGTAAGATCATGTTCCTCAGTTAGGAAAGGTTAAAGGCCAAATCTCCCGTTGAGAAAGAGAACGATAGAAATGTGTAACTCAAGCAGGGGTGGGAATGACATCGACTTTCATTAGTAACAATCTGTATCTGGATCTTAATAATCTGGCCCAATCCTGATGTACACACCACCACCCCACCCCACCACATACGCGATTCGTAAGAGGCGAATGACTAGGGACAACGTGACTTGATTTGAGTTTACTCTAAACAGCTCTAGTGATTTTCTTGCTCAGTGGCCTTAAATCGCCTTCAAAGGCTGATAGGCCGTAAAACACCATCCATCCATCCATCCATCCATCCATCCATCCATCCACCCCACCCTTGGTTATGTCTCTGGTTTTGGGGGCCGCCCCTGGCTGAGCTACTGGAGCAGGCCCCTGGCTGAGCTACTGGAGCAGGCCCCTGGCTGAGCTACTGGAGCAGGCCCCTGGCTGAGCTACTGGAGCAGGCCCCTGGCTGAGCTACTGGAGCAGGCCCCTGGCTGAGCTACTGGAGCAGGCCCCTGGCTGAGCTACTGGAGCAGGCCCCTGGCTGAGCTACTGGAGCAGGCCCCTGGCTGAGCTACTGGAGCAGGCCCCTGGCTGAGCTACTGGAGCAGGCCCCGAAAGCCCAGCAGCCAGGGGTTCCGACTGATGAGAGGGACTATGATCGGCTACAGTCGTATGTTACTCGTTCAAAGTAGTCGACCCAATGGCGACTTATCCAAATGACCAGGAAGTCGCAGAACATCGTCACTGTTTCTTTATGGGTGTGTAAACACGTGATTTGTTTTTATATATAACTTTGCTTGCGTTTTAATATTTACACAATGTCGCCGCTAGGCCAGTCTCCAAAGTAAGGACAGCTTGAGCAGTCTAATCCGAGAATCAAACCCCGGATGTTGATACACTGGTCGGAAGGCCTTGGCGCTAGGGTTTTGACCGTTGTCCATTAAAAGAAGGACAGGCTTTTGGGACTGAGCTGCCGGGTTTCTTATTCTTATCACCGAGAGATTTTGAGTTCGATCCCACCCCAGGTTAACCTATTTAGTTGGTGGCCTGCAGGGTTTTTGCACTAAAGTAGAAATTATCCATTGTTCGTGGTTAGGTATGCATTGGTAACAATTGCCAGATGCATATTATCTGGTCGTATTTTTGTATTAGAAGAATAGTTAGCCTGCTGAAATCAAACGCAGTTAATACATTTTTATAAAAACGGAGAAAAAAATTGAATCGTCACATTGTCTGCTGTAATATATATTGTGTTTAAATATTAGAGGAACAACTAACCTGCTGATATAAAAACGTCGTTAATTCAGTTTAGTGAAATAAAAAGTGATGTATGAATTGGTCATGTTTGCCTAATATGAAATATCTGGTAGGATTTTCGTACTAGAGAAACAGTTAGCCTTTGATATCAAACGCGGTTGATACATGTTGATAAGGTTAAAGAAAAAATTAGATATATGAATTGTCTTATTTGCCTGATGTGTAGTATCTGGTCGTATTTTTGTATTAGAGAAAGTGTTAGTCAGCTGAAATCAAACTCGGTTAAAACATTTCTAATAGCATAAATTGGTCATTATTTGCCTGCTGTGTTATATCCGGTCGTATTCTTTTGTTAGAGGAGCAGATAGTCTGGTGAGATCAAATGTGGTTAATACACTTTAATAAGATAAGCAGTGTGGTAACTTAGGATAATGTTATCCTTAATATATTGCCAAATAGTTCCATGTAGACTTGGGTTCTGATAAATACAGTGATGTTGCGCTTTTTTTTTTGGTGGCTTCATGATTGAACACTCGTCTCCAGTGCAGCTGTTATAGCGTTTGCCCTGTGTCATTAGCTGCTAGCAGTAGCGATCTGCGAACCCGGCCAGATCCTGAAGTTGCATTCTTGGACAAGGTGTTTCACTCACATTGCCTCCTTCCACCCAGGAGTGAAACCGGGTACCTGTGAGGGCAGTGAAACCCCACTGTAGAGCATTTAACCCGTGTATGCGGTTGTGAGTCAGCATCGCGTTGGAATACTCCCCAGGGAGTGGTGCTGGTGCTGGTGCTGGTATTTGTGCTGGTGTTGGTGCTGGTGTTGGTGCTGATGTTGGTGCTGGTGCTGGTATTGGTGCTGGTGTTGGTGCTGGTGCTGGTGCTGGTGCTGGTGTTGGTGCTGGTGCTGGTGCTGGTGCTGGTGCTGGTGTTGGTGCTGGTGTTGGTGCTGGTGTTGGTGCTGGTGCTGGTGCTGGTGTTGGTGCTGGTGTTGGTGCTAGTGTTGGTGTTGGTGTTGGTGCTGGTGCTGGTGCTGGTGCTGGTGCTGGTGTTGGTGCTGGTGCTGGTGCTGGTGTTGGTGTTGGTGCTGGTGCTGGTGCTGGTGCTGGTGTTGGTGCTGGTGCTGGTGCTGGTGCTGGTGCCGGGCTGTGTGTGTTTTGTCTGTCATCGCGTTCGTCGCCGAGTGGTTACAAAAGATTTGTCAAGTGGTTCAATGTTCAGGGCGTAAAGTGCAAATCGGTTTGAGACCCAGAGAGGGGTGATGTTATTGTAGAAAACAACTCCCTCCCTTTACGTGATTGATTAGGACACTTTGATAGAATTATGAGTCTTTTGCTTGTCGTGCTATGTAATCTAGTTAATGAGACAGTGTAGTTTCTCACTTGTTACAACTGGTTGCCTCATTCATTTCCTTTTTCAAGAGGCATATGTATCTTATACAGTGATTGATGCTACAAGTCTCGTGAATTGTGTTGTGCATAGAATTATAGTATTTCCGGCAAGACCTGTTTTTTTTGTTGGTGTGTGATGTCTCAGTCCGTTGATAAATACTGTTCATGTCGTCAATAACTGCACTGAAGATGACCGATATATAACTTGTCTTGCGTTATCAGTATCTACATGGCTTTGATTCTTACCACACTAACGGTAACTACAGTTCAAGCTGCCTTTGATATGGACTGACACGCAAGGTTGGTGTTATCGCCATACAAGCTTCTGTTTAATGTCATTCTTCGTTGAGTCATAGACAGCTTTTGCGGGAGCAATATGCGATCCCTACACCGTGTAGCGAGTTGCACCATGCCTCAGACGACATGGAGCCACACCCCCATTCCAGTAGACAAAGATTTGGTTGTCGATTTTGGGATCTTTATAAAAAACTGATCTGTAGGTCTTTTTTCAACATTGCATGAAAATAAGTGTTAATCAACAGTTTCTGAAAGTGTTTTAAAATGCACTTTAATGGCAGTGGTAAGCTGGTAGTAATTTTGTTTAACAAATAAGTCCGAAAATGGTTCAATTTGACTGTGATCTCACAGATTTGTTAAAATACTAATTCCCAAAGCTGCATGCAAGAGGCAGTAGCAAATAGTTTTGCATTAAATCATCTAACCCAAAACGGTTTTACCATCTTAAAGAGCATGGAATTAAAGTTTTAAAACACACCCTCACACACACATACACACAGACACACACACACACAGACACACACACACACACATATATATATATATATATATATATATATATATATATAGTTACTAATACACATACAGGCGTGCGCGCTCGAACATACATACACACAATTAAACAAACATGCACATACACACACAATAATACATACTAAGAATCACACATGTGCGCGCGTACATAGACATGCTCACTCACGCCCGAACACAGGCACACAGACACACATTCACACGCAGACGTGCACGCACGCACGCAAATAACAAACACACACACACACACACACACACACACACACACACTCAGACATCATACACACACAAGCACACTCATACACACACACACACACCAAACACACACGCACGCACACGCGCGCGCCCACGTACGTACGCACGTTGACAAACTTATCAACAAAACTCGTGACTAAACCTTGTTTCGTGGAACAAACTGTGTTCTTCAGAGACAGACTACCCAGACATGTTGTTTTCGTTGACTGATGTGACCAAAAAGCGACGCAGACAATGACAGGTCAAATGTTTACAATAACACTTGGTGACTTTTATCTGCTTTGTGCTGGTTTTATCCAGTTTTGCTGATATGTAAGGACGCACGAATGCAGAAATGTTCGAAAGAAGATAGTCACGATAGCGCGGATGTTGGTTCATTCTTGTTCACTCTAGATATCAGGTACTTGGGGACTCGACATGTACAATAGGTTTTCGCAATACTTGATGGCGGTTTATTGAAGTAGAACTCTCTCTGTGTCTGTCTGTCTGTCTGTCTGTCTGTCTGTCTGTCTGTCTGTCTGTCTGTCTGTCTGTCTGTCTGTCTGTCTGTCTGTCTGTCTGTCTGTCTGTCTGTCTGTCAGTCTGTCAGTCTGTCTGTCTGTCTGTCTGTCTGTCTGTCTGTCTGTCTGTCTGTCTGTCTGTCTGTCTGTCTGTCTGTCAGTCTGTCTGTCTGTCTGTCTGTCTGTCTGTCTGTCTGTCTGTCTGTCTCTATCTATCTATCTCTATCTTTCAATAACTCAAACACACACACGCGCACACACACATCCACACACACACACACACACACATACACGCGCGCACGCGCTCGGACACACACACACACATACACACACAGAGACAAACACACACACACACACACTTACACACACACACACATGCACACACACACACGTGCACACACACACGCATGCACACCCACACACGTGCACACACACACACACATATGCATGCGTGCATGCATGCTTATACACTAACGCAGACATACTGACAAAGATAGACAGATAGACAGGTAGAGAGAGAGAGAGAGAGAGAGAGAGAGAGAGAGAGAGAGGGGGGGGAGAGGGAAAGAGAGAGAGAGAGAGAGAGAGAGAGAGAGAGAGAGAGAGAGAGAGAGAGAGAGAGAGAGAGAGAGAGAGAGAGAGAGAAGGAGGAGGGGCGAGGAAATAGGTGCCCATGATGGGAAACTAGAGGTTTAAGTGAATTAATTAATTAATTAATGAACGAACAAAGGAATACGTGGATAAAGAGCAAAGCAATAATTGAATAGAAAACCGACTGCAGCATCAAATTGTATAGTCAACCAAGTTCCATGAACCAGCAAATACGACACAGTCTAAATTATTGCACGTTTTAATGCATCAAAACAAACTAATGAACTGATTAATAACTTTTCTCTAAATAATGTCAAACAAATAGCCCCAAAATGTGCATGAATGACTTGGGACATGGGGGAAAAAGTGAAAAAGACACAAAAATGAAAAAATATTCCGTTTGACTGTACAGTTTTATCCTTATTTTGGCTTTTGTGTCTCGCACAAGATAGTTCCTCAAGTTTATTCTGACAAAATTTAGGCGGGAGAGGGAAAACAGAAATATCAGTTCTCTCGTATTCTCAGTGATACTGCACGTATTTCAGAAATATACATCGACAAAATGAAGAAAAGAATTATTTTCAAATACTGCTTTCAAACTCACATACTTATCTCTTTTTTCCTATTTACAATATTTCGGGTTTCATACTTTTGAATATGATATAACAACAACGTGTCTGTAAACACACTAAGGTACACGGAAAAATCGCCACAGACTTTATCGAGACTTGGTCGTAAACATCTCGCGAATATTATTATCTCTACACGATGCTGAATAAACAGACATTGCATTTAAATATTAGCTCTCCTACAGAAACCTTCTTTATAAGATTTTGCCGAGTCCCATTAATTTTCTTCCATTCTCTTATTTTTCCCAACCCCCACCCTATCTCCCACTTTCTTGCTGAATGTACAGGTTGTGGATGAAAACCCTTTGATTAAAAAGTTTTACCGTTAGGCATCCATCTATCTTTCACCTTCATGTCTAACAATTTGTCTATAGATGCGACATTTAAAATGATATGACTGAATACTGCAAAGCGGTTTCTGTCATCGTTCCATATAGAACAAATCGAAGGGTCATGAACGGGAGAGAGTTAAGACTGTTCTTAACCAACCAGTTAATTTCGACCAAGACTTCATCAAATCTTAGTTAATACTTGTCAAGTCCTATTAAGAATTGCCTTTAAAAATGTACGTACATTTTCTGCAACGTCATCGACACCGAACAACAGCTCCTCCACTGCAATATTCCTGGATAGAATGAATTATCTTCGCTTTCTGTATCTGTACAAGAACTCGAGTTGTAATGGCGAATATCCTTACAGTTGCCCAAACGCAACAAACACATGACCAGACCTCTTCCAACGAGGTTTTTTCCTCTGCAAAACATGGCAGCCGCCATATTCATTATTCTCTCCATTCTACTTGATGAGGCACGCCAACACGCGTCTGGGCGGAGTGAAAGATCGACGCGCATGAAGAACCTGGTTGTTGTCAATCATGATGACGTCACCCACGTGCCACGTCATCGCCACGGAGACCTCGTCGAAAACTAGGTCAAGGCCATCCATGACGTCAGCAGGCATGGAGGAGCCGTCCGCGAAGGTCACGGCCTTCTGGGGGTCATTCCTGCTGTCTTTCCATCCCCTGAAAGACAAATTCGCAATTCATGGGACTAAGGAAGATGTATCTGCCTGCCTGCCTGTCGTCTGTCTGTCTGTCTGTCTGCCTGCCTGCCTGCCTGCCTGCCTTCCTTCCTGCCTGCCTGCCTACCTGCCTGCCTGCCTGCCTGTCTGTCTGTCACTCTATCTGTCTGTCTGTGTCTATGTGTATGTCTCTCCACGTGTCTGTTTGTGTGTCTCTTTGTCCGTCTGTCGCTGGGTCGGTCTGTTTGTATGTCCGTCCTTCCGTCTCTCTCACTGTCTGTCTGTCGGTCAGTCGGTCCGTCCATTCGTCCGTTTGTCCATCAGTCTGTCTGTCTCTGTCTGTGTTTCTGTCAGTCAGTCTTCCAGTCTGCCATACTGTCTCGCTGTTTACGTAGCTGTCTATCTGTTTGCCAGTCAGTCTGCAAATCTGCCATAACATACATGTATGTATGTCTGAGTGTGTGTCCGTCTCTTTCTGCTAGGCGTTATTGCAATATAAACACGCAGCTTCCTCTGGCATTAATAATTTTCCGGTTGAATTTTTTTTTTCTTCTCGTTTTTGACACTGTGGCGTGGTCTCGTCACCCGATACAGTGTACCATTGCAAAGCAGAATTCCTCTCTGCAACGAATGTTTCAAATTTATTGATAGTATACGTTATGTTATCTGGCCAATGTTGCCTTATTTCGAACTGCACGATATCATTGTTTGTTTGCAGGTAAATTTTCAGGTTTTATCTCGTACATTGACCGGCATCACTGCTTAATCCACAGTTATTTGAGTTAAATTCTATTATCCCAGAAAAAATCCTAATTACGAGAAATTAACGATCGGACGTTTTCGTCCACTTCCGCAGCAAAAAAGGAAGTTAAGTTTTCTCATTATTCACTGTTAGCGGAAGTCAGACGTCACACGTGACACCACACCGGAAGTTGGGTTCTCACCTGTAAGCGGCGATAATGGAGTTGAACCAGACTTTCTTCCCCTTCCGGTCGTAGGTGCGCACGCCCGGAAGTACTGCTGTCACAGTTTTCAGACAGCCGTTCGCAAGCCATCTGCAATGCCAAACACGTGACATTTGGTCTGATGCAAGTGTTTGTTATACATTAACATCTACATTACGCGTGATTATAGGAATGTATGACTTTGCTAAACAAAACTGTCCATCAGAGGAACCTATCGTCTCATTTCACAGCAAAAACATTTCCATAAAGGCCTGTCTGGACAAGATTTATAGGACTATGTTGTCGCAGTTCTTGAATAAAGTTCATGGCCTGCATGGAGAGAGAGAGAGAGAGAGAGAGACAGACAGACAGACAGACAGACAGACAGACAGACAGACAGACAGACAGACAGACAAAGACACAGAGAGAGAGAGAGAGAGACAGAGAGAGAGAGAGACGCAGAGAGAGAGAGAGACGCAGAGAGAGAGACAGAGAGAGAGAGAGAGAGAGAGAGAGAGAGAGAGAGAGAGAGAGAGACGCAGAGAGAGAGGGGGGGGGCAGAGAGATAGAGAGACAGAGAGGGAGACATACAGAGAGAGAGAGAGAGAGACAGAGAGAGAGAGAGAGACAGAGAGAGAGAGAGACAGAGAGAGAGAGAGAACACAGACATATACTCACACACACACACACACACACACACAAACACACGGAGAAGCACATACATAAACACACACACGCACACACACACACACACACACACACACACACACACACACACACACACTCAAATTAATCCAAATTCCAACACCCACCCATCCAGTTCCACACCATCCACCCCACTCCACCCACACTCCTCCTCACTCACTCGAAGTCCGTGCCCTGCTCTCGACACTTGAGCTCAGCCTGGGATCGATCTTGCGTTTGGAAGGTTGACTGCCAGCCCCTTCCGATGGGGGAAGTCGGGTCGTCTCCATCGGGCAGAACTCGGGTGTAGCGGACCCCTTTCTTCTCCAGCTCCGCCACGAATTCCGGGTAGCGTGCTGCCATTTCCTCGTAGATCTTGATGGAGGGTGCCAGAGGTGTCTGTCCACCCTCAGATGGAGCCACTTGACAGTAGAAGAACAGTTTGCTCGGGTAGGTCGGTACCTGGATGGACACAGAAAGACATCGATCCGTAAACGTAAAGTGTCATTTATGTGCATGCACAGCTGAAATAAACGGAAAGGTTGACCCCGTTGTACCTGTAGTGAGAAATTATGTCACGCCTAATGATGATTCTCATTTCAAATCCCTGCGAGTTGGGGGTCAGAAAAAGCATACCGCGTCTCCCCAGGACGTTAGTGAAAACAGAAAAAGAGGGGGGAGGGGGGGGGAGGGGAGGGGGGGAGGGGAGGGGGGGGAAGGGGAGGGGGGGGGGCCGAAGATTGCCTACCTGAGCCATCTCGTGGTGGAATGGAATGAGCTGGTCAGGAGGAGCCTCGTTGGAGGTGAACACATCACCCACCACGTTGGTGCGTGGAGCAGCGCCCCCTACGTAGGGCAGGGGAGGGTACTCGAACGCCTTCACGAACCTGCAATGTGACGTAGGTGGTAGACAGACTGTACGGCCGGATTCCCGAAGACAACAGAACGTGACACAGATCGCTTGGCGACGCAGAATCCCCGGTTTCACAAAGAATAAAACGCCAGGGACGAACGGGCCTTCCTCGAACTCCTGATAGCGAGGTAGGGCTATGCCCGGTGTCGCAG
>JAWQFJ010021348.1:50000-58577 GCA_034096865.1 Theodoxus fluviatilis
GGAGAAAGAATGCAAGGTGGGCAACTCTCCCAAAGAATACAACTCAAGGATTCTCGCAACCTTGACCGTAGGAATGCAGCTGTCTGTCTCAGGGATAGCACCTTACACAGCGTCAGCCTGCAGGAATCGGGAAAAGAGACGTATGCAGCCCATACCTCTCCCACCAGCTGAAATGGAACCTGCCGTGCATAATCTCGATTTCATGCAGGGAACGAAAATGAAAGATGAAGTTTTGGTTTCATATACCGATTTTTCTCACCCATTTCTGGGGCTCAGATTTCTGTACACGAAACCACAGGATTACTGGGCCACGTGATCTATCACTTACCGGCACGTGACGACAAACACGGTGACAGACAAGTGAATGACACACAGTCAGGCACCAGCACCAACTCCACTCTCTGGGGAGTATTCCCACCCGATGCATGGTACACGGCCACTCACACGAGTATCACTGCCCTCACAGGTATCCGCTTTTACTCCCTAATGGGGAGAGGCAATGAGAGTTAAGTACCTTGCCCGGAAGTGCAAATGATGGATGGTCGCAGATTCGAACGCTGCTCCCGCACGAGACAACCGCGCGTTGCATAAGGCGAGCGCCCAGGCGTGCTCAGACATACTTCCCAGTACCTCCCAGTACCTCCCAGTACCTCCCACGCCTCATTAGGGAGGGGTGCTCCGACATACTTCCCAGTACCTCCCAGTACCTCCCAGTACCTCCCAGTACCTCCAACGCCTCATTAGGGAGGGGTGCTCCGACATACCTCCCAGTACCTCCCAGTACCTCCCACGCCTCATTAGGGAGGGGTGCTCCGACATACCTCCCAGTACCTCCCATGCCTCATTTGGGAGGGGTGCTCCGACATACTTCCCAGTACCTCCCATGCCTCATTAGGGAGGGGTGCTCCGACATACTTCCCAGTACCTCCCATGCCTCATTAGGGAGGGGTGCTCCGACATACTTCCCAGTACCTCCCATGTCTCATTAGGGAGGGGTGCTCCGACATACTTCCCAGTACCTCCCATGTCTCATTAGGGAGGGGTGCTCCGACATACTTCCCAGTACCTCCCATGTCTCATTAGGGAGGGGTGCTCCGACATACTTCCCAGTACCTCCCATGTCTCATTAGGGAGGGGTGCTCCGACATACTTCCCAGTACCTCCCATGCCTCATTAGGGAGGGGTGCTCCGACATACCTCCCAGTACCTCCCACGCCTCATTAGGGAGGGGTGCTCCGACATACCTCCCAGTACCTCCCATGCCTCATTAGGGAGGGGTGCTCCGACATACTTCCCAGTACCTCCCACGCCTCATTAGGGAGGGGTGCTCCGACATACTTCCCAGTACCTCCCACGCCTCATTAGGGAGGGGTGCTCCGACATACTTCCCAGTACCTCCCATGCCTCATTAGGGAGGGGTGCTCCGACATACTTCCCAGTACCTCCCATGCCTCATTAGGGAGGGGTGCTCCGACATACTTCCCAGTACCTCCCATGCCTCATTAGGGAGGGGTGCTCCGACATACTTCCCAGTACCTCCCACGCCTCATTCGGTAGGGGTGCTCCGACATACTTCCCAGTACACCCCATGCCTCATTCGGCACAGCGCCCCGGGGCGCTTGCCTTATACAACGTGCAGTTGGTGACAGCGGTCGAGCGCACTAACCACTGGATCGGAAGCGCGTTTACCAGATTTTGGACAAGCGATCCAAAGCAATCCAACGCTATCGAAAGCAATCCAACGCAATCCAAAGCAATCCAACGCAATCCAAACCGATCCAACGCAACCCAAAGCAATCCAAAGCAATCAAACGCAATCCAAAGCAATCCAACGCAACCCAAAGCAACCCAAAGCAATCCAACGCAATCCAAAGCAATCCAACGCAACCCAAAGCAATCCAAAGCAATCCAACGCAACCCAAAGCAACCCAAAGCAACCCAAAGCAATCCAACGCAACCCAAAGCAATCCAACGCAATCCAATGCAACCCAAAGCAATCCAAAGCAATCCAACGCAATCCAACGCAACCCAAAGCAATCCAAGGGGCGTGTCCAGCTTGTCTGAAAGTTTGCTGGCTTCCAGTCAGTTGAACTGTTTTTAAGTTTGTTTGACGACTAGCATGCAGCTTTCTTCTCTCTGTTTTCCTGCTGAAATGGTTCACGAGAAACTATCTGCACAGGAAAGAAAGCAAACTTTTTTGGTATTTGGATTTTATCCTTGGATGCCTGTCGTCTTAAGATCGGCACATGGGCACCAACTCCGCTTCATAAGCTCCTGTTGTGGCCCCCCTGCGGGTTGGGGGTAAGAATTGACCCACTTGCTCTTACTCTACCAGTTCTTGTGATTGTGATCGATGGCCTCACAGAGTCAACAAAGACTGACAGGTCGTTAAACTCCATCATCATAATCCTCATCATATCATTATCATCATCATCATCATCATCATCATCATCATCAACATCATCATCGTTGTCGTCGTCGTCATATTCATGATGCTTTCCCAGTACTATTTTGCATGTTCTGATCTTGCTGTCATCCTGATGGTGATAGGTTCATGATTGCATTGCATGGTGAAGTGGAGAGACAAGTAGAACTCGGTGACACATGGGTTTTTCTCCCATTTATAGAAATCCACACAACAGACAAAAATAAACTGCAAATAAATCACGAAGTTTGTCTATCTTTTCAGGTCAGTGACTGTTTCATTTTTTTAATACCCCGTTTAGCGAGAATTAGGGGTGGGGGTGGGGGTGGGGGTAGGGGTTGGGTGGGGGGGTGGGGTATTCACCACGCAATGGTTGTTAGACACAAAGTAATTATGTTCTACATTCTTCAATGACTAATGAACCATGAAAACTGCTCTGCTTTTTCGTTCACTACAGATGATACGCGAATATGCAACCATTTCCCCGGTCAAAATTACTTGACGAAACCAAACCACTTTCGCCAAAATTTAAGTCAGTACATTTATAAGTGCGAAGGGATACATAAAGCACACACACACACACACACACACACACACACACAAACACACTCACACACAGACACACACCCATACACACACGCGCGCGTGCACACACACACATCATGCACACATACACACACGCACACACACACACGCACGTACAAAGACACACACATGCACGTATGCATGTACATGCATATACATGCACATGCGCGCGCACACAAGCATGCATACACACGCACACGTGCGCGAGCATGCATGAATGCACACACACTCGCACACACACATGCGCGCATGCAAGCACGCGCATGCACACATTTGCCCTACTCACGCTGTAATATTCTTCCACCACCACTACCATTTACAGGGTCCTGCTGTCGGGCAAGTTGGCCTACATCATGTACGTCTGGTGGTCGATGCAACCCTTTATAATCATGTAACCTTTGATGCATCGACGCGGAAAACGTAACTGTATGGCGGGTGTTCCAGTTCAGACTCGATCACATTGGCCGGGTGCTCCTTCTTTGCAAAGTTGCCTACAAGTAGGACAACGGGACGCGGAAAATTGAGTCAAGGTGATAAGAGCTGGAGGGATTTTCTTTGTACAGTAGTTGTGTCAACAAGGTGATAAGAGCTGGAAGGATTTTCTTTGTACCGTAGTTGTGTTAACAAAGATGTTATCCAGAAGGTTCGACGCCACGCTACCTACATATGACCATAATCAGACGAATGACTGAGCAAACAAGGTAAATGGGACGGAACGAAAGAGAGAAGGGGAAAAGAAATAGGGATGCAGACAGACACGTACAAATATATACACCCACGAAGACACACCAGTACAACATGCCTAGAACACACACATACACACACACACACACACACACACACACACACATGCAAACGCACACACAGGCACGTACACACGCATACACACACAAAACCATGCAAACGCACATGCACATAAACAGAGCAGGCATGCAATACGCGCATGCTACCATTCTGGCACATGCACACACACACACACACACACACACACACACTGTCAAAGCCAAGTACATAGAGCAGTTAACTGAACGCATACTGATATCTTGGATATATATCTCCCACAGCCACCATCCACAGTTAAAACACAAACACAGCAGATAACAAATAAACAATTTAATAAGACACGCCACCATCCAAGCACAAATCCCCAACACTCCTCCACCAAAGCACAATTCAGCCCCTCTGCCAAAACAACTCAACATTCCTCCGTCAAATCACCAACACTTCTCCAAAGCACAATTAGAATCCCCCCATCAAAGCACAAATCAC
Source organism: Theodoxus fluviatilis (assembly GCA_034096865.1). Lineage (NCBI taxonomy): Eukaryota > Metazoa > Mollusca > Gastropoda > Cycloneritida > Neritidae > Theodoxus > Theodoxus fluviatilis. The sequence continues at coordinate 54,280 of JAWQFJ010021348.1, forward strand.
CAACACTTCTCCTCCAAAGCACAATTAGAATCCCCCCATCAAAGCACAAATCACCAACACTTCTCCTCCAAAGCACAATTAGAATCACCCCATCAAAGCACAAATCACCAACACTTCTCCTCCAAAGCACAATTAGAATCACCCCATCAAAGCACAAATCTCCAAACTTCCACTGTCACTGCACAAACCATAACCCCTTCACAGCCACTGCATGAACCACAAACCCTTCATTGTCCAAACACTAATGACCATCACTCCTCCGCCAACGCACAAATCAACACTCTGTCAAAACACAAAAATGTCAACATTTCACCAACCTTCCATAGTGGCTGCACAAATAACAAACCCTTCACTGTTCAAGCATAAAATGACCCTTCCACATTCCCATACAAGAAGGGCAAAGCCCATTCGACTCACATGCTTGACCTTGACCTTTACGTGACCTTGACCTTCAAGGTCAAGGTCAAACAACTAAACCTAGCAATGACATCATACACTAAGAAATGCTTTACACATTTTTCCTACCAAAATACATGTGACCTTGACCCAAGGTCAAGGTCATCCAAGGTCATGCAACACAAAGCTCTTAATTCAAGACATAGGAAGCACAATGGTGCTTATTGGCACTTTCTACCATGAGATATGGTCACTTTTAGTGGTTCACTACCCCATTTTGGTCACATTTCATAAGGGTCAAAGTGACCTTGACCTTGATGACATGTGACCAAATGTGTCTCATGATGAAAGTATAACATGTGCTCCACATAATTATTAAGTTTGAAACAGTTATCTTCCATAGTTCAGGGTCAAGGTCACTTCAAAATATGTATACAATCCAACTTTGAAGAGCTCCTGTGACCTTGACCTTGAAGCAAGGTAAACCAAACTGGTACCATGTATAGGTGAGGTATTCAATCTCAAAAACTTTAGAGAAAAGTGAGAAAATGTGAAAAATGGCTGTTTTTTAGACAACATTTCTGGCCCCTGCGACCTTGACCTTGAAGCAAGGTCCAGTCACTGTGTATGTTTTTTGAGGCCTTGTCATCATACACCATCATGCCACATTTGGTATTGATAGACTTAATAGTCTCCGAGAAAAATCTAACGTTAAAGTTTTCGGACGCCCGGATGGACGAAACGGGTGAGTACATAGACTCACTTTTGCTTCGCATGTGAGTCAAAACCCCTGGTTAAATACCTCACTACTGGCCAAATTCTCCTGCAAAGCGTACACCACAGATCAACCTTGCACAGAATGAACAATTGCATTTACTAATACGCTTTCCATGTGCTCTACACATAAAGATGCACAAAAACCACACTAATTCTGCAGGAAAACAACAACACAAAACAGACGGTGCGCACTGGCTGAACTTAATCACTAACTCTGTGCTAACAATTTAAAGGGCATTTCACATGAGTTTGTGATACACACACATACATGCTTACACACACACACACACACACACACACACACACACACACACACACACACACACACACAGCCAACAGTCAGGATAACATGAATACTAGAGAGCACTCTGAGACTGAGAACCTCCACCAAGGAAGCCACAATTTCTCTTCCATGAAGTCTAGTTCAGTTTAGCATCTGCTGGAGGTCAATGGGTGCTGAATGCATATGACTAAATGCATAAACCTGTGTCTGCTGAGGGTTGTTGCTTTTCATGGCATATAAAACATGATGTATCCAACTTGTGCTTGAATTCTTGTTTTTGGTGTATGGAAGAATGAATGAAGATAGTGGACGTAATGTTGAGGTGTACATTAACGTTTATAAAAAGCTGCGGTTAAAAAATCACTGCATCGGCCTGAATGCATCGGCCTGAAATCATGGCTCTGAAAAACGACACTTGCTTGTGGGCTGCTGCAGGCAAAATCTGCTCAATAAAATACAAATGGAATCGGGTCATTGTGTACACAAGATATCATTGTACAAATTGATAGCAACCATTTGGAATTAGCGTTCTGAATCTCATGTGAAACTCTTCAGAAAGTCTGCGGTGTCAGACATCAAAAGCATTGGTAATCGCCAATTGCGATCTTTGTTTTCAGATTTCTCTGTCGACTGTCTACCCTGAGAGTTAAAAAGGGTTATTTTCGGTTAAATGCAAAATCTGGATCAAAGCAATACATTGTTGTAAATTGTAACTTGTTGCGATTGTTTGTTATTGGACTTTCAAAAATTGTTGTAATATTTGACGTCTGACACTTTTAACAATAATGACACCCTGCCATTTTTCAAATTCAAGCGCTAATCTCTCAAAAACTATATGCTTCATTATCTTCTCCTATTGCACACACTTTCATAACATTTAATAGTATCCAATAACACCAAATTCAGAACTTTCACTTACACTTTGTTTATTACCCCAATTGTCCTTTTTAGTTGCTCATGTTTATGCAATTAGTCATATGCCTGCATCATCAGTAGTTTGACACCATTAGCTTTCTGATATGTGTGATAACAATTCTCTTCCTGCTTGTAATTTCAAAACAAGAAACCAGATGAGCTCCACAATTTCAGATTGTTCCTGGGGTGAAACCCTGACCTTGCACCCAATTTCATTACAATCCATTTGGAACTTTGGGAGTCATTTTCCCAAATAACTACTCACAAATATTACCAGCAAAGTGAGGGAGCACAAGAAAAAAATCTCATCTGCAGAAAGTCAGTAAGAAGAAAAAAGGCCAATGGTTACATGACAACACTTACTTTCATTGTGTGGAACATCAGTATAAAAAAGAACCCTATGCATATCAGGAAAAGGAAGCATGGATAAACAGAAGTCTGAAAATACAAGTTGTGCTCTACAGTCTCTTGTTCAAAAGTCAGGTAGCTTCAGAAACAACAGAGCGCATCTGTTTTGCTCTGTTCCACAAGATTTTTCCTCATAACTTTTTCCTTTCTACAAGCACACCCAATGTTCTCTCTTCCACACGGACTCATGATATTACATAACACATTCTCATCTCTTTTTTCTGTCTGACAGTTTTTTCCACAAGAACAAACAAACTTTCAAACTACATCGCCAGTAGTTTCCATCAAATGTGTGCAAGACTTTCACAGACATGTACATTCATGGGTATCTCAGTAAAACCAGGCTCACAAATTACATGGAAACATTTGGAGAAATTGACACAATCATTTAATCATTTATCTGATGACAAAACAAAGAAGTCCGGGATGCTTCAAAACTTTCTAATAGTTATTTGGCTTTTTCTAGAATTCAGCTACTCAAAAAGTGTTTAAATGCTACACCCTACCCCCACATCAGACAAAAGTTAAACAAGAAGGGCAAAGCCCATACGACTCACATGCTTGACCTTGACCTTTATATGACCTTGACCTTCAGGTGACCTTCAAGGTCAAGGTCAAACAACTAAACCTACCAATGACATCATACACAAAGAAATGCTTTACACATTTTTCCTACCAAAATACATGTGACCTTGACCCAAGGTCAAGGTCATCCAAGGTCATGCAACACAAAGCTGTTAATTCAAGACATAGGAAGCACAATGGTGCTTATTGGCACTTTCTACCATGAGATATAGTCACTTTTAGTGGTTCACTACCCCATTTTGGTCACATTTCATAAGGGTCAAAATGACCTTGACCTTGATGATATGTGACCAAATGTGTCTCATGATGAAAGTATAACATGTGCCCCACATAATTATTAAGTTTGAAACAGTTATCTTCCATAGTTCAGGGTCAAGGTCACTTCAAAATATGTATACAATCCAACTTTGAAGAGCTCCTGTGACCTTGACCTTGAAGCAAGGTCAACCAAACTGGTATCAAAAGATAGGGCTTGCTTTGACCTATATACCACTTGTAGCTAAGGTCGCCATTCTCAATAACGTGGGAGAAAATTGGGAAAATGTGAAAAATGACTGTTTTTGAGACCACATTTATGGCTCCTGTGACCTTGACCTTGAAGCAAGGTCAAGTCACTATGTATGTTTTTTGAGGCCTTGTCATCATACACCATCATGCCACATTTGGTGTTGATAGACTTAATAGTCTCCGAGAAAAATCCAACGTTTAAGTTTTTTACGGACGCCCGGACGCCCGGACGGACGCCCGGACGGACGGACGGACGACACGGCTCAGTACATAGACTCACTTTTGCTTCGCATGTGAGTCAAAAAATTAGGAAAAAAGAAAGACTTACTCCAGCCTCCCTTTCATTGAGACATTCACTTTGGAAAATTGTCTGTAGTTGCACATTTGATCTGAGCATGCAACTTGAAAATTGGGATCCGACGTTGAA
>JAWQFJ010021350.1:0-13040 GCA_034096865.1 Theodoxus fluviatilis
TATATTTTAATGTATGATGGGTCGTCAACCTTAATAAAGTCATCAATCAAACAATGTCTCTCTTCCTAGCCCCCCCCCCCTCCTCTCTCTCTCTCTCTCTGTCTCTCTGTCTCTCTCTCTCTCTCTCTCTCTCTCTCTCTCTCTCTCCGAGTGTGCATGGTTGCGCGTGCGCGCGCGCGTGTGTGTATGTGTATGTTTGTGCGTGTGAGTGTGTCTGTATGTGTGTGTGAATGTTTGCATATGTGTGTACGCACATCTGTGTATCTGCATACCTGTGAATGTGTGTAAGTGTCCGTGAGTATGAGTGTCTGTATGTGTCTGCATAAGTGTGTGTACACATGTGTGTGTGCGCAAGCAAGTGCACGCGCCCGTGCGTGCGTCCGCATGATTTTGTGTGTGTGTGTGTGTGTGTGTGTTTGTGTGTGTGTGTGTTTGTGTGTGTGTGTGTGTGTGTGAGAGAGAGAGAGAGAGAGAGAGAGAGAGAGAGAGAGAGAGAGAGAGACTCATCTCTGAACTGGCTGACTTGACATTCATTTCATCATTTACTCCTCCTTTTGTCTCCATCCACTCGCTCACTCATTCTCTCTTTCTGTCTCTTGCTCTCTTTCTCTGTCTCTCTCTCTGTCTGTCTGTCTCTCTCCGTCTCTCTCTGTCTATCTGTCTCTCTCTGTCTCTCTCTCTGTCTCTCTCTGTCCTCTCTCTCTCGTCTCTCTCTCTGGTCTTCTGGCCCTCTCGCTCTGTCTCTCATTTCTGCTCTCTCTCGTCTCTGTGTCTGGTCTCTCTCTGACCTCTCATCGTGTACGTGCCTCTCTCTGTCTCGATCTCTCTGCTCTGTTTCTCTCACTGCTCCGCTCTGTCTCTGTCTCTGTCTCTGTCTCTCTCTCTCTCTCTCTCTCTCTCTCTCTCTCTCTCCCTCCCTATAAAACATATCACCGTCCTCCCTGTCATTTTTCAGGGGTTCGACGACTCCATACCAAGAAAGCCCAACATTTCTTTAGGTTCTTCGGCCTTCGCACGTCTCCGAAACCTGCAGACGCTGGAGCAGGCGATAGAGAAAAAGAATTCCTTTGATTACCACTGTCCCTACAAGCACGTACGTGACAGGCATATCGCCACTCTTCTGGAAAAAACGCAAGAGGAGGAGGAACCACCTGCACAGGAATCGCTGTCTTCTCTTGAAGGGTGTTCCTGTGCAGATCTTCGGCCAGGCTCTCATGAACATCACCCTTTGCAGACCGTGTATCCAAAGCCTGAAAGGACGTAAGCATTGAAGCTGGCGGATTGAGGTGTGGTGGGTGGATGGATGGATGGATGGATTGATGGATGGGTAAATGGATGGATGGATGGATGGATGAATGGATGGATGAATGGATGGGTGGGTGGGTGGGTGGGTGGATGTATGGATGTATAAATGGATGGATGGATGGATGCATGGATGGATGGATGGATGGATGGATGGATGAATGGATGAATGGATGGATGGGTAGGTGGGTGGGTGGGTGGGTGGATGGAATAATGAATGGATGGATGAATGGATGGATGGATGGATGGATGCATGGATGGATGGATGGATGGATGGATGGATGGATGGATGGATGGATGGATGGATGGATGGATGGATGGATGAATGGATGGATGGATGGATGGACGGATGGACGGACGGACGGTTGAATGGATGAAATACTTCGGCTTCTCAGCCTTTGTAGGTTATTTAAGGTCATTGATCACGGAAAACCAAAGTCGGTTAGTATAAGCGCAAGTCAGGTGACGGTTTCCCTAGCTATTCTCTTCTTACAAAACTCGTGGGGAGACGAGGGGTCAAGATCAAGTCTTAACCCCGACCTACAGGGAGAACGTTTTGGGAGACGAGGGGTCAAGGTCAAGTCTTATCCCCCAACCTACATGGAGAAGGTTGTGGGAAACGAGGGGTCAAGGTCAAGTCTTACTCCCAACCTACAGGGAGAACGTTTTGGGAGACGAGGGGTCAAGGTCAAGTCTTACTCCCAACCTACAGGGAGAAGGTTTTGGGAGACGAGGGTTCAAGTCTTATCCCCAACCTACAGGAAGAAGGTTTTGGGAGACGAGGGGTCAAGTCTTACCCCCAACCTACAGGGAGAAGGTTTTGGGAGACGAGGGGTCAAGGTCAAGTCTTACCCCCAACCTACAGGGAGAAGGTTTTGGGAGACGAGGGGTCAAGTCTTACCCCCAACATACAGGGAGAACGTTTTGGGAGACGAGGGGTCAAGGTCAAGTCTTACCCCCAACCTACAGGGAGAACGTTTTGGGAGACGAGGGGTCAAGTCTTACCCCCAACCTACAGGGAGAAGGTTTTGGGAGACGAGGGGTCAAGGTCAAGTCTTACCCCCAACCTACAGGGAGAAGGTTTTGGGAGACGAGGGGTCAAGGTCAAGTCTTACCCCCAACCTACAGGGAGAAGATTTTGGGAGACGAGGGGTCACGTCTTACCCCAAACCTACAGGGTTTTGGGAGACGAGGGGTCAAGGTCAAGTCTTACCTCCAACCTACAGGGAGAAGGTTTTGGGAGACGAGGGGTCAAGGTCAAGTCTTACCCCCCAACCTACAGGGAGAAGGTTTTGGGAGACGAGGGGTCAAGTCTTACCCCCAACCTACAGGGAGAAGGTTTTGGTAGACGATGTGGATGGGATAGTTGGGATGTGACCGTACGATTTAAGAGTATCTGTTCTGTCTCTGATCATGTCGATTTATCTCTGATGGCATGTAATTGAGTGAGTATCTCACGTGCGTAACATATGTACATGTGTGCACGTGAGAGACCTGCAATTGTAGCAGGCTTTGCAGCGACAAAAAGTTACTCCCGACGAAAAGTTACTCCAAAAGTCATCGCAGAGTTATCTGCTCGGCTCTCTCTTTATGCGAGTTACCGCTCCTGCACGTATTCTTCGCATGGAATATATTCCGACAAACGACGCGTTAGTTGCTTTACGAGTTTTTGTGTTTTTGGTGCATTTGTGTAGTTTAACACATAATGTAGCGTTCAAAAACGTTTTTCCCGTGAAAAGCCGTCTCCCCTGCCGGAAATAATATGGGAGTCACCTCCCTGTAGTCTATTTTTAGTCTGGTTTTATAAAACGCGACCGTGGACTGACTTCGCACGACCGGGGAGTTATGTTAAGATCCGGCCGCGTTAATATATCTGCGTTTTGTGACAAACGTCTTGCTCGGCGGTACTGTACTCCATGCACCTTAACGGTCCGCGTGATTCGGGTGTAATCTTAAGGTAAACGTTTATTGGCGCTGCTGAAATGGTCGAAGTCGGAAATATTCGGAACGTCGTTTAGCTTAAGATTGCACCCGAATCAGGCGGACCGTTAAAGTGCATGGAGTACAGTACCGCCGAGCAAGACGTTTGTCACAGAACGCAGATATATTAACGCGGCCGAATCTTAGCATTACTCCGCGGGCGTGCGAAGTCAGTCAGGCGGAGTGGCGGGTGCCGTCTCTTTTTAGAGTTGAATTTTCAGCACGTTCCTCGCAGATAACTCTACGATGACTTCCGGAGTAACTTTTCGTCGGGAGTAACTTTTCGTCGCTACAGGCTTTGTTTCTATTGCAATATCTCTCTGTCTCTGTATTTCTATGTTTCTCAGTTTGTGTCTGAGTATGTCTCCGTGTGAGTGTGAATGTGTGTGTGTATGTTTGTGTGCGTGCGTGCGTGCGTGCGTGTGTGTTTGCGTGTGTGTGTGCGTGTGTGTATGTGTGTGTGCGTGTGTGTGTGTATCTGTCTGTCTGCCTGCCTGCCTGTCTGTCTGTCGGTGTGTCTATATGTCTGTATGTTAGTCTGTCTGCGTGTATGTCTGTCTATCTGTCTGTGTGTTAGTCTGTTAGTCTTTATGTCTGTCTGTGTGTATGTCTGTCTATCTGTGTATGTCTGTCTGAGTATCTGTCTGTATGTCTACGTGTGTCTGTCTGTGTGTGTATGCGTCTGTCTGTATGTATGTCTGGGTGTCTGTCTGTGTGTGTGTGTGTGTGTGTGTGTGTCTGTCTGTCTGTCTGTCTGTCTGTGTGTCTGTCTATGTGTCTGTCTGTCTGTCTGTGTGTCTGTATGTGTGTCTGTCTATGTGTCTGTCTGTCTGTGTGTCTGTCTGTCTGTCTGTCTGTCTGTCTGTCTGTCTGTCTGTCTGTCTGTCTGTCTGTCTGTCTGTCTGTCTGTCTGTCTGTCTGTCTGTCTGTCTGTCTGTCTGTCTGTCTGTCTGTCTGTCTGTGTGTGTGTGTGTGTGTGTGTGTGTCTGTCTGTCTGTCTGTCTGCCTGTCTGTTAGTCTGTCTGTCTGTCTGTATGTCTGTCTGTCTGTCTGTGTGTCTGTGTGTCTGTCTGTCTGTCTGTCTGTATGCCTGTCTGTCTGTCTGTCTGTCTATCTGTCTGTCTGTCTGTCTGTCTGTCTGTCTGTCTGTCTGTCTGTCTGTCTGTCTGTCTGTCTGTGTGTGTGTGTGTGTGTGTGTGTAAGTGTGTGTGTGTGTGTGTCTGTCTGTCTGTCTGTCTCTGTGTGTGTGTGTGTGTGTGTGTGTGTGTGTGTGTGTGTAAGTGTGTGTGTGTGTAAGTGTGTGTGTGTGTGTCTGTCTGTCTGTCTGTCTGTCAGTCTGTCTGAGACACCCAAAAGGAGACATTCTCAAGGACGTTGGGGCACAGCTCACCTCCTGGAGCCGTATGCATGAGCGGAAAGTAGTGACTTACTATGTAAACAAGTGTCAACTTTTCACGTTAATTTAAATCGCTAATTAGGGGTGCATGAGTCGAGAGTGTCGATCCTTCACAAGAACAACAACCCTCAATCTCCTTCAGCTAGGACCCATGAGTACTGCCGTAGCTACTGTAAGTTTAGCCGCCATTGTTGTCTGCGGTTCACCCAGAAAACGCCGTATTTTGGGATTCTTGAAACCCATCCAAAGAAATGGTAAGCAATGAACAGCATGAATTCATCAAAGCTGTATGTTGAATGTATCAATAGTTCGTGTAAGTTCCTACACTTTCAAAACTAAAGTGTGGGTCGATGCACCAAATTACCGAAGCATATGTTGACATTATGTTTAAAGCTAGTTTTATCTGATGCCATTAAAATCATGATACCTTTAAATTGCATTTTTGTTTTGAAAACACTGTTAATGTCAAATTGCTTTTGTTAAACAAGGAAATGTATGTCGACGTACGCCAGGATCTCACGGGTTTGGTGGGAAAAGTGCGAGCGGAGGCTGGAGCGAAAACATGGGGAGCGTTTGTTAGGAAAGTGACTCGCCTCGAGGGCAAGCGAGAAGTCTAAGTAACGGCCAATCATCCATTGGCAAGGAGGAAGTCCGAGAGAATATGGCTGCGTCCTGGTGGGAGAGCCGGTGAAGAAGTTGCCGATAGACGAAATAACTGACGATGCATATATCACAGCAGTTTTTAACTTGATAGAACACACCATGGTGTCATATCGAATGGCACAGGAACTTTTTCAACGAAACAAAGCCACACGGGTTCAATTGTAGACGATTGTGTCGAAAATGTTGCGCCTCATTTTATTTTGATCAATTCAAGAGACATACTTCATAGAGTGTACATGTACGGTGTTTCGTGTTTGCAAACGATACAATTTTTGTCGGCAGTGTATGTCCAGAAATGACCTATACACGTACTTCTCAAAATATTCAAATGAACACTCGAGCAGCAAATACTTCCGTGTACGCACACTTTTCCAATCTCGGACACTGAGAGGAACATTACAGGCACTGCCGTCTATCAGCGGCAATCCAGTTTGCACGGTCTCCACCATTTTTTTGTTCATCCGGGCCTCTGCAGCGAGACGCAGCGAGGGACCTCTGGAGCAAACCCAGCCTCCCTCTGTCAATGCGAGAACCTCCTTGTGAGCGAGACGGCGTACGCAACGCCTAGCTCTCGAGATTTTTTCGAGATTTCTTGCCTAACAAACGCGTCCGTGATTATGTCAAGACGAAAGACGACAGCGTTCACGCGCGTGTTTGATTGACTTCAGCAGCGAAGTGGACGGGGCAGAATATTTAGAGACCGAATAAAGCCGCTTGATTCGTTCGATGATGAGGACATCTACAACAAATCTGTATTTCATCGCCACACAATAGGCTTGTTCACGAGGCGCAGCGATTCAAAGCGCTGCTCAGCGCTGGACAGCGCTTGCGCCGTGAAACGGCTTGTTCAGGAGGCGCAGCGCTGCAAAGCGCCGAATCACATGCAGCGCTTTGCAGCGCTACGCGTCCTGAACAAGCCGTTTCACGGCGCAAGCGCTGTGCAGCGCTGTGAATCGCTGCGCCTCGTGAACAAGCCTAATGTTGGATATTGCAGATGAAATGCATGAGGACATAATGCGCTCAAATGCAGTATCTGTCAAATGACAGACGACAGCTAAAGACACTTGCGCATGCGCACAGAGGTGGAATTCCCGGGATTTCCCCCTAGCTAATTACTATATACCTCTACAGTCACACCTACAACACAAATTATCGCCGATGCATAGCAAAAAACGTCTGACGCAACTTCTATAGTACACATTTTCTTTATTAGTAAATCTTACTAAGGAGGACGCTTTTTTTCTTCTCATGCATACGGGCCTTGGAGAGGAAAAATTGTATCTCCGAGCGAACGCTCAACGAACAAAAACAGACTCTTTCAAGGCCACTCTTTCTGACAAAAGAATGCAGTTCGTGAGGCTTATTGTCACCCTTTCTTTCTTAGTCTCTTTGTGTCATTGTGCGTTTGCGTGCGTGTGTGTGTGCGCGCGCGTGTGTACGTGTGTGTGTATTTGTGTGTGTGTGTGTGTGTGTGTGTGTGCGCGTGTGTGTGTATGTGTGTTCCTCTCTCTTTGTGTGTGTGTGTGTGTGTGTGTGTGTGTGTGTGTGTTACTGTCTCTTTGTGTGTGTGTGTGTGTGTGTGTGTGTGTGTGTGTGTGTGAGTGTGTGTGTGTGTGTGTGTGTGTGTTCCTGTCTCTTTGTGTGTGTGTGGGTGTGTGTATGTGTGTGTGTGTGTGTGTGTGTGTGTGTGTGTGTGTGTGTGTGTGTGTGTGTGTGTGTGTTGTGTTCCTGTCTCTTTCTGTGTCTTTCTGTTTTTCTGTCTGTCTCTTTTTACTTCACAGCTTCGATTTAAACACCGTATCGTTCTACTTCAGCACTTATTCCCTTGCAGTCTCTCTTCGTCACAAAGTAACATATTGTTTCATAATACTCAGTAAGATACAACTCTTCCTCACTTTCAGGCGACCATGGTTCTACAACCCTGAGGCGGACTACTTCATCCATACGTTATCGTCACCATTAATCGAATACTTTGACCCTCGGAAGAAACTCATCGGCGTGTATGGAATACCTCTGTCCAACAAGGAAAAGAAGAAAAATATTGCCAAGCGTCGAAGGAGCAATAGGCGATCGTCAGCATCGTTCTCGCTGCCTAAGCTGAAGAAGGAGGACCAACTGCGCCTGTACGGGGAAGTCAAAAGGTACAGCGCACCAAGGAAGTCGAGTGCTGGCAGACGACGAAGCCAACCAATGAGGGATGATGAGCTGCTTGGCATTCTGGAGGAAGGAGTGGAAGAGGAGGCACAACAGCAGCAGCAGCAGCAACAGCAGCAGAGTGGGGTACAGAGAGAAGATGGGAACCCCCGACGTGACCCACGCAGTGGATCCGAGGAAGAAGCGCCCCGGAAATATAGAGTTAGCTTTAATCCTTAGTTCTGTGTGAGACTGCGGAAAGTTCCTGCAGTGAGGAGCGTGTGATGTCACGTGCAGCCCAATCGCTGCTCGAAGGATCGTGCCCGTCCTCTAAGACCGAAAATCATATTGTCTTCTTATGAGATTTACGCGTCAGTTTGTGACATTGTTGACAACTTCTACTCTTTTACGTTAGGCTATTCCACGTTGTATTGGGTATATTTCTATACACAGTCTATTTACGTCCTTGACCGTTCAATTTTTTTTTTACAATTAAAATGTAGGTTTTCAATGTTGTTATTGCACACCGGATGTGACGGACTTCGACCACCTTATGTGTTTTTACGCTTTAGTAAAGCAAAAAAGATTGCAAAGAGATATACGGGGACCGTTCTTTATATCATATTTGTATTTCATATCAATATTGGACAGACAGGATCACGTGCAACGTGTTCCGAAATAAATATGCAAATATTGTACGATGGTGTCGTCATAGCAACTGTGTTTAGCGGTCATTTATAACCGGATACGTACTTTTTATTGACTCCGATGGGTTTCAACATGTATCGTTTATCAAACTGGATACCCGCATGCAATATAGGCCTACGTGTGCGGGGAATATAATAATTGCAATATATACATATACTGATTAATATAAGAACTCTTAAATATGTTGCAAACACCAGTAATAATAGTCACACATTGAATATATTCTCAAGTGCGCAAAATTGTATATTTATTGGAAGTGACAAAATCCGTAAATAAAACACATGGCTGAAATTATATTTGCTGTTGAAATTAATAGAACCATGCACCATCTATGAGAATTTCTTCACGGATACACCACACACACACACACACACACATACACACAAATACACACACACACACACACACACACACACACACACACACGCGCGCACACATACACACGCACACAATACACACACATAAACCAAACAAAAATAAAACCCCAACAAACAAAATAAACCGCACTCACACAAAAACAAGTTAATTCTCCTTTATCGCTCATTCTGTCATTTTTGCACCGGAAATTTTGTTTAGTCTGGAACAAAATTCTTGTCATTTGGTGTTGATTCTGTGAGCAGTAAGGCATTAATTAAGACATGCATACAAATATTTGAATAAAAGCTTGCACATAAACATACATGTACAACCTTTCAAACAGTTAAGCTTACAGTACGATGCAAAACCCGACACCATTGCAACAATCAAAACTTTGCAGACAGACACATACAAAAACATGTACATACACCTCGTCTGTTGACCAGTGTGTAGAAAGAGAGGCCGACGATGGATGACGTCACGAACACCTGCCCCTCCCTACACTTCCCCATAGGACAGAGCTGAGTAACCCGAAAGAACAAAATTCGTCCTAGTTCTATTTTATTATTTTAAACTAGGCATGTATTAAAACAGATGGAAAAACAAGCTTTTCGGTGCTGCAAGAATTACGAAAATGATACTTAATAACTTGCAACTTGCGTTCGAAAAATTGCTTGTGACGTCATTTGCGAACAGGATTTGTTAACGTCACATGCTTTTTGTTATACCATTCTGCTGGCGTGCATGGAATACTGACCAATCAAATTCAATGGATTTTGAAGCATGAAATATTTCTCTTTTCTCCCGTGATTATGTTTGCCCAGATTTAAAGACCATAGGGATTTGAGACGCACCAAATGCATTTTCTTTGGTTTTTCTTTTTCGATCAGACATTGATATCTATTGAAATACGTGATCACACAGTAAAGAGCGTGAGTCATTTTGAAAGGCAACAAGGGATGATATATACTAGAATAGAATTTAAAAAACATCTCACCAAACTGTGAAAGTATGAATATTCGCACTTTCACACTGTCTACTTTTGAGTGATGCATTCATAGGACTGAAGAAAGCAGGCTACTGAATTTGTGGTGCAGGGTCATATCAATGCATACGAACACTCACACAACCACGTGTTACGACCGTCATCTTCGTACCGCCAGCAGAAACGAGGTTCTCCCATCTTTTACCTGGAAAATGGATACCAGAGTTCGGCGTAGGTTTTCTAGTTTCTGCTCTCCTCATTGGTGACTTCAAAGCAGACCGCATCCATCTTCGTGGTCATTGAAAAGTCCAGAGGCCTTTCACTCCCTCAAAGGACTTGCACCCAAGTTTCGTGGTTCACGCATTACACACATCAACGTGCTCTCTCTCTGTCTCTCTCTCTCTCTTCTATTTCTCTCTTTCTCTCTCTCTCTCTATCTCTCTCTCTCTCTCTCTCTCTCTCTCCCCATCTCTCGGCGCGCTAACCTCAGTAGAAAGACGTGTTCACGTCGCCCTCAAACATTGTCGCCTGTCGTAGTGAAAAGAAAGTAAAACATGCCAGTTATATTGGAGGCCGTGCTTTCCACTCTTCTGGACAGCGATATCATGTCCTCATTCAAAGTATTTAGAGAGAGGAATGCTACTGTCGTGGTTCTGAGATTCACATCCCAGGCAGGCCAGCCATCTTCCTTCGATCAATCGACAAACTGCTGGAGAAAACAACTTTCCGCCCAGAAGTGAAGAGACCAAAAGAGACGCAACAAATACCGAAGCACCAACTTTGCTGGTAAGCAAGCTTCATCGAGTTTATGTCCCTCCCCTGCTTGTCCTGATTGCAGGCTACAAGATACTCCAACAGTTTTGTTGTCCGCCTTGCCCGCTGCACTATACTCGCCAAACCCCAGCAACGCACATAAAAAGCATGCTGAGAAGAGTGCTAGTGTCATAGGCTAGGCGGTGGTTAATTCTGAAACGCAGAGCATGACCTACTTGCATACGAATGACGAGGTTTTCACGCGAAATAGGGGTTTCATCGACTTCTTTCACCTTATTACCCGATCAAATGATACTTTCCTCTTAAAATGTTTGTGTTATCATACGCAACAAATACAACCATCTTTGGATCCGATATTTCACGAAACGCTCAATGTTACAGCCGGTTAATCACAGTTAAGATAACAAGAGTAGGCGGGGAAAAGTCATCTCTGCGGGGCATTGTCCAATCACAAGCTTTGGCGGGTGAAAACGTCATGTCATTCATATGCAACTAGGTCACGCTCTTCGTTTCAGGATAAACCACCGTCTAGATTATGACACATTACACGGAAGGTGGGTCAACGGACGACACATCAGCCTCCAACCAAAAGTGCACAGCCTGGTCAGCGGTCAGCGAATATACAGCGCCGGAGAAGTCAGAACGGTTCGATACAATATACAGCAAATTGTTCATTAGGTGTTCCGGCCTTTCAGAGACAAGTGGCAACGCGAGGAATAGGCAGAAGCGGTTGAGTGTGCTGCCTCCATGGCAAGTGACCCACGTGTCGACCATGGAATTGTCGAAGACATTTCGTTGCAGCCGCCTATCCCTTCGATTGCAGACTGTCGTCTGGTGCACAGCATCCCTGTCTCAGTGCGGCTACCCCACCAGCCAAGCGAGAGGAACGTGCAGTCTGTACCTATTCATCCCGTCGTCGGCAGCAGCCCTGGCGCTCCAAGAGGAGGTAATCGACGTGGAGGACGGTAATACTTTCTTTTCGCTTTTCGCGACTTGCATTAGACTAGTTGTTGAAGTCTTGATCCACCTCTCCTTTCCCCTCCTTCTATTTAATGTTTCATTGAGAGTCATTAATATCCAACTGTAATGTGCCAGTGGCCTGAACAATAAACCTTGCTTTAGTTTGATTGTTTTTTTTTGTTGTTTTTTTTTCTCTC
Organism: Theodoxus fluviatilis; assembly: GCA_034096865.1. Lineage (NCBI taxonomy): Eukaryota > Metazoa > Mollusca > Gastropoda > Cycloneritida > Neritidae > Theodoxus > Theodoxus fluviatilis. The sequence goes on from JAWQFJ010021350.1 coordinate 11,456, forward strand.
TCTCTCTCTCTCTCTCTCTCTCTCTCTGCCTCTCTCTGTGTCTCTCTCTGTCTCTCCCTCTGTTTCTCTCTGTCTCTCTCTGTCTCTTTCTCACTCTCTTTCTCTTTCTTTCTCTCTCTCACTCTCTCTCTATCTCTCTCTCTCTCTCTCTCTCTCTCTCTCTTTCTCTCTTTCTGATTTTGTGTTTTCTTCTTTGTATGTTTGTATATCTAAGTCTCAACTTCAGATTATGTGTGTCTGTGTGTTTGTGCATCTGTGTTTGTCTGTGTGTCTGTCTGCATGTGTGTCTGTGTGTCTGAGTATGTGTGTGTGTGTGTATGTTATGGTTCAGCCATTATTCAATTTTCTATATTGTTTGAGGCAATCATCGTGTCGATGTTTTGGCGGGAACAATCCTGAACTTTGCAATTTGAGACCGGCTTGAGCAGGTTGTTCACAGAAATAAAGGCGATGCAATCATGAGTTGATTGGTTAAGGATGGTGGCGCATGCTTTGTGGGTGACTCTTCCAACTTAGAGCGCTGGAAAATTTAGTTCAGTTGACTCGAAGAATATCGACGTGAGCAGACGTATTTCGAGCAGCTCCGTGTTGATGGGAAAACACGATAAGAAAAGTCTTCCAATCTTCCCCCTTGCCCGATGAAAGATGTGCCAAAAAAGACCATCATTTCCCGATTTGAAGAATCCCCGCCTCGCCAAGACTCAGAATTCAGTTTGTTGCCTGAAAAGTTCGTTGTGGTACACTTGAAAATTCCGTGCTTGTTTAGGCAACTGTGTGAGCCCGCTGTGTCTATGGCCTTTTTCCTCTTGTCTCGAGGGAGAGCCTTGAGAGAGAGTGTGCTTGTGAATGCCCATTCCTGAGTTGATGTCGTTTTTGGGCAGAAGTTTCTTCGATGGAGATCCGAGAACAGTTTTCGCCCATCTGCTGAAACTTGTGAGTAACTTGTGTCAATTTTGGTTTCGGGTCAGTGGAATAACCCTCTACCTTTTCAGTCACAGAGAGTAGACTGACAGAATTGATAGATTTTTTAAATTCTAATTAGATTGACTGTGATTCTGCCATTATTGAGTTCTATTAAATTCAATCATAGTGAATGAAAATTAAGGTTGTGTTTTAAGTGTAAATTGAGAGAGAGAGAGAGAGAGAGAGAGAGAGAGAGAGAGAGAGAGAGAGAGAGAGAGAGAATTAATTATGGCCCCCTTCCACTAGCAAAACCCCTAGACACGGGAGCCGACAGATTCATTGCTTGAAAAGTGTGTGTGTGAGTATGGAGGGAGGTGATAGTCTGTGTGTATGTTTGTGTGTGTGTGTGTGTGTGTGTGTGTGTGTGTGTGTGTGTGTGTGCGTGTGTGTGTGTGTATGTGTGTGTGTGTCTGTCTGCCTGCCTGCCTATGTGCCTGCCTGCCTGCCTGCCTGTCTGTCTGGCTGGCTGGCTGGCTGGCTGGCTGGCTGGCTGTGTCTGTCTGTCTCTCTCTCTCTCTCTCTCTCTGTGTTTGTGTGTGTGTGTGTGTGTGTGTCTGTCTGTCTGCATGTATGTGTGTCTCTCTGTGTTTGTCTCTGTCTCTGTCGACTTCCCGTTAGACAG
>JAWQFJ010021353.1:0-10000 GCA_034096865.1 Theodoxus fluviatilis
GGTAAACAAAAACGCGACACAAGGTAATTTGTTCTTTGTTAGCGTAGTAGTTTGTTTCACTCTGATTTGAAACCTTCTAGAAACTCAGAAAATCATACGAAAGCATCTAGAAGGTGGTTCCGAAATATCCTGGTGGTACCAAAATATCCTTTCACCAGGGCCAGGATAAATCGGAATGGTTCCGAAATATCCTAGGATTTTTGGGAACCGGTTCCGATTAATCCTGGTTCCGAAATATTCTACGACACCGGCTCATTTCTTTGATAAGGTCGAGAGAGACCCCATCCATCTGGGGGAGAGACCACTGTCACCAAGGCCTGGGACCAGCCTGCAGCTCCTATACCCATGGGTAACAATAAAGTTGTGGAAAGCAGCAGCGATTTTGTCTCATGCCTGGACCCTTCTACCATCAAGCCTTGCCTCCACCCCCCATCACACTAGATTCCATCTACCATCAAGCCTTGCCTCCACCCCCCATCACACTAGATTCCATCTACCAGTTTTCTTGGAATTTGTGAGGACTCTCACGCTACAGCCACATCACCGATGTGCACTGGCTCCGATCACACTACCGTATACACTCAGTCAGAACTACCCCTTTCATTCTCACAAGATATTACTCTAGTTTGTTTGAGGGATACCATCAGAAAAGTTAATTTACGATGCCATAGATGTGATCCAATCCTTCCACGCGCCGGTAGGGCATCTTGGAAATCTTTTTCCCTTTTGTTGACACGAGGGTTCATTTCTCGGGTCATCAAGCTTAATGGCCACCATTTTTTGATGTTGAAATGTTCACGCACCGCAAACCTCTTGTAAAGGTTGCTGACTGTTTTTTCATAGGCTTTGGCAAGATTCAACAATCTGAACAGAGACATTAGAAACAAACAAAGACCTCTCTACACTTCACTTATGCATGCTAACACAAGGCACCATCGCCTACTCAATGGAGCGGCTTTAACCTCATCGTCCAGACGTTGACTGGAGGGATTTGGGACGAGGGAAGTTTGCTGTTGACCCGAGTATGAGACATGGGAGCTCACGCTGTGTTTTAAAGACCTCTTAGCCAAGGTCTTGGCGGGCACACGAGTCCACGTACACTCTATGGTGAAAGCTGTCCAGTACCTCCTTCCTCAGCTGGACTGCTGTGGTCTCGGTGCTTTTGCTGAATGCAACAGTAGCATCAACACATCCGGTCCTTAGTAGCACCTGTAGGCCACTAGTTTCGACTTGACATACTTTGTATGAGCTTCTTTTACCCATCTCTTATGTCTCTCCATTCTTATATAAAAACAGCTTCAGAGCATTTGATATATAACAGCAAATACGTAAACTCTGCAGGATCCTTTGAGGAGCGCACGGAGATCCTCTGTTTGGGAGGAGTGAGATTCAAACTTAGCACACTACAGAGAACAATTACCAGCAACTTAATGGAAGAGACTGCACTACAAATATTTAATTTTGGTGTAGAATGATACTCTTACAGCATAAGAAAGACGTGCATTTAATCTATAGAAGAGAAAATATTGACAGTTTTGAAGGGAAAAAAAAGAAAACTTGTATGCAGCACAGTGTTTTCCCGAGGGTATGACTACATATCGTCCTGGAGAAAGTTCCTTTCTGCGGAAAATCCTCTGTGTAACATTTCTTTTTTAGCAAAAGAATGATTTTCAGTAGCAAAGCAGAGCTAGTACGAAACCCCTGAGCTTCCTTCGTCAGAAACACAAACTCAAACTATAAGTCTATCGAATTCTCCTTGTCTCGTCCCATGTAGTTTATACGCTTTTTATTCTGTAAAAGTGCCCGGATTCAAACAACAACACATCGGTAGCCATTACCAACAATCGCTTCAAATGGAACAACTTTGTTCGGCAAACGACTTCCTCGTGGAACTGTACCCATGTTTCCAGGCCTCCAGGACAGTTTCTGTACAAATCTGAGATGGGACGGAGGGGCTGGGGACAAAGAAACAGGAAAGGACCCCCACACCACCTTGCTAAGCTGCGAGGTCAAGCAGTGTCCACAGGCAGCTAGCTGTGGAGGTGGGAGCGTGGCCAAGGCTGTCCTCCTGCGCTCTTTGGCGCTCAGCTTCCTGGCTGGGAAATACCTGATCTCCGTGAGGAAATGCCTCCCTTTTTGGGGGGAAGAGTTGCCTATCGCTTTCGCGGTGAAAAACCCTGCATGACGGAGTAAACAAAAATCGTTTTACTCGCAACCCATTGTGATAATGTACTAGAATACCTGTTGTCCTGTTGGAAGACGAGTACTGTTGGGGCACGAGGAAAGGGAGAAAGAGATGAAGAAGGTGAAATGAGAAGTTGTATAGCGAGAGGAGGCAGAGGCAGGAGGGATTCACATGAGCAGAGTCAATGGTTTGACAGCTGGGAATGTGTTCAGCGAGTGGAAGAGCGGTTGAATGAGAGGGCAACTGAGAGGAAGGAAGACTGGAGGGCAGACCTGAGGGGCAAGTATCGAGAAGTAAATGAATGGGTCTGGACAGAGTTCAGGACGTCAATAAGCAAGAGTTATGTGGAGGGAGAATCCCTTAACCGCTGGATGCAAACAAATGCTTGAACTGTTTCATTTGTTCTGCGTGAATGGAGCCAGAGAACGAATATTCGAGTCAAAGGATGAATGAGAGGTGTTAGTGTATACAAGTAGATCGGCGTAGATGAGGATAAGAGAGCAACGCAGTAAGTTGGATTTTCTTTTAAAATTCACGATTACGACGAAAAAAGCACCCGCTACAATGAAAACTGTAAAAATAATCAGAGTTGTTGCTATTGTTGTTGTTGTTGAAAGATTAAGCGCATCTTCTTAGGTTCGATAGCTTTGACATGAGTTCTCATGTCAGCCCTTTAAACAAGTAATTTTGGCATGTTATTCATGACAAACTTCTACTGTGAGCATTCAAATTAACAACATCTTCTCTTCCGATTTCGCCACTGAAACTCCCTCTCTGGCGCTTGGATCTGGGAACTCAAGATATCTCCCACGTAGAGGACTCTACGGCCAGGGGGGTAGTGGCAGAGCAAGCTGGCTGGGAGGCCTGAATCCGGCTTTCCCAGAGAGTCAAGGGGGCGACATGCTGGTCGAGTGTGGGACGCTGTCGTGCAGGTGTGGCAAGCCCATTGCATGCTGGGCATTCCTCCTTCTTCCCGTCTGCTTTCCACGTGGCTCGCAGCCCTGCCTCTCCACAGACCCGCCTCTCTACAGTCCTGCCTCTCTACAGCCCTGCCTCTCTACAGTCCTGCCTCTCTACAGCCCTGCCTCTCCACAGCCCTGCCTCTCTACAGCCCTGCCTCTCTACAGCCCTGCCTCTCTACAGCACTGCCTCTCTACAGTCCTGCCTCTCGCAGCAATGGCGACATGGAAGTCTGCGGGCCTTGTGGTTGAGAACGGAGCAGGCGTTGGCGCGGCTTTTGGAGAATAAGTGGCTCCAGACATGGAAGAGTTATGACGTGGTGTCGAAGAAAGATTCCCGTGCCTTTCATGAGTGCGTGCATCTGAAATGACATGCCGGCAGAGAGAGAAAGAGAGAGAGAGAGAGAGAGAGAGAGAGAGAGAGAGAGAGAGAGAGAGAGAGAGACTGTGGCAGGTCATTCGGCGTGTGATTTCGATAGATGTACCGTCTGCTACTAATTCTCTTTTAAGGAAACAATCTCTGGGTTCAAAATATCTCAATATCTCGGCAAGTGTTTGCATTAATCATATGAGTCTAATGCTTTCATATCACGACATCTGCATGTTCTGCACCTTGATATTTAAGTGTACATTTTCAAAGTTTTATACAATCATTGGCAGTCTTTATTGACAGAATGAAATCGATTCATACATCTGTCGGCATGAAGATCGACCGTCATTGAATTTCGATTTTATCGCGAAGATTCAAATACGATTTGTGTTGAGATATTAAAACAATACTGGAGGTAAACGACACGGAAGACCACGCATGCTGTTTTTACAGTGTAACAGTTTTTAATCGGGAGCTGGGAGTGGGGATGCTATTTGGGGTTCGCTGATGTGACAAAAACAGACAAATAACCAATTCAATGAAAAGTCGACACTGTACCTCACACATCTGGTCTTCAGCTACGGCATCTGGTGAGCAGCACGTGGAATTCGTAAGACAATATATTGATTATTATTTATTCATCATGGATGAAGTAAAATCGTGACTCGTTTAAGTTTCAAGAATATTTTCAAGTAAGATCGCAGGGGATTTATATCTATTGAAGCAGACTATTCAAAGGTAAAAGGAGCATGATCTCAACACCTCATTTAAATCATTATAGGATCTACTGTTAAGTCACGTGACTAGCTGTCAGCCCAAACTCAGGCAAAGGTCGACACGCGACCTGGGCCAGCTGACGCAGGGACAACGTCACACCTCTCCTTACGTCACACTCGTCTCTGAGTGGGCGGCCATCTTACATCCGACACCTTCACGCGTCAGCGACAATGGCTGCAAACAAAAGCCGGAAGCTGAAAGGTCACGTCCTCTGGTGAGGGGCGGGCTGTGGAGGGAAGGGCGCTCGTTATCGAATCGGGGGGCAGAGAGCGCTGTCTTTGTATCTCCGCCTGGATGATTGTATCCTCATCATCGTCAGCACGGGCAGGGGGCGACGTTGGATGGGGCCAGGTTCGTTGTGGGGAGAGGGAACGGGGATAGCTCAAGTACGTCTTTGTAAGGGAGCCCCAGGAAGGCGGTTGGACAGTGGGAGGGCTGGGGCGCCAGGACGACATTGCTGTAGAGCTCTCGAGAAGGTGGTCAGTGGAGCAAGTAAAAGCAGCAGTGTCACGTTTGTGCTTACCAGCTGCTCCTTCTGGACACCAGGGGCGAGTTTCAAAATAGGTAGTCGATCTTGGTCGCAAGATCTTGCTTCGCAGTAAGAGCTAGCTAAGAAAGAAACTACCCAACATTCCCTCGTTCTAGCCTCATTTCGAACTTTTGTCTCCATGGTCACAGCGTACACAAATATCCGTGTACTTCGACATCACCATAATCCAACAACATTCTGAAGTCTATGTTGCATCTTTTTCTCATTCCATAACTTAACATGCACAATAACTCAAAATATAAAATAAGTCCAAAAACGTCACTCCTAATGACACGATGCTCTTGCTGTCCGCCATCTTGAATCTCACTAGCTAGTCACCTCCCCAGCTGCCTCGCTCAATCTTCCCTCATCTACGATTGGCTCGTGAGCAAGTAAAGAATGAAACTGCCCAATCGGCGAGATCTGCGTAGCTCTACCGAGATCTTCGCATATTGAAACTCGCCGGCAGGTCTCCATGAAAGACTCGCAACACCGGAGCAGTCATTTCCGGCTCGCAGAAATGACTTCAGCGATTTGTCGTCTGTCGAGATGAAAGTGCGGGGTTTTTGTGCAGCTCATGCTGTCGAGGCAGTTCGATTCTCGCGCCAAGAAGTTCTGCAACTACCGCACCTCGAGGTGTAACACGATGAAAGCATCTGAATTTAAGTTTGCGACTTAGTCTCTTCTCATTTTTGGCGTTTTGTCGGGTTTTCCTAATTTCAAAAAGGACTCTGATAGGAAACGATTTGTGGCGACATCAGCTTGTCCCTAAGGCTAATGCGTTTTGCACGGCAGTGTCCAAAAATGTTTCGCGGGAAAGAAATGGTTGCATCATGTAGACCTATGTTGCCCCAACATTAACAAAGTATTATAAGTTGGTAAGACTGAAAGAAGAAGAAAAACTAAAAATAAAACTTTAGTAAGTTCTTAAGGAATAATGTTAATCTCCAACCTAATAAAATTATTGCAAATCATTATTGATTGGTACAACTGAAGAAGAAGAAAAAAGAGAAAAAAGAATCTTGTGGTTATACCTACTGGAATTTGTTCCTTTCCAACCGAATCAAGGCAGCAAACACCTGCAACGACTTTCACACACTGGCAGCAGCGAACCCATAAACCGACATCTGACTCAAGAAAAATGTGTGTATACATCTCTCCGATAAGATCGGCTCCCATAGCCTCGAGTGCCATCGGAAATGGCAAGAGTCAAGCATGCAAAATGTTGAGCCGCAGGATGAGGGCAATCAACTCCTGGACTCTTCACTGTGTGGAATCGGCATAGACAGACAAGCTGATTGTATCTGCAGCGCGGCAGGCGGGAGGGTGAGAATGGGAACCGGGCTGGCCAGGGTCTTTATCTGCAATGCCAGATGAGGAGCAGCGCCTCTGTGATCCAAGACAGGCTATGGAAAAACACAGACAGTCATCGCCTTCACTGTCACACGTGTTTCACCTCATTATCACTGGGCTGGGAATTGGACACCAACAGGAAGACCAGATCCACACCTCGATAAAAGGACGCGGCCCCTGCGGGGTGGGAGCTCGACACCCTGGACCCCAGGGTGTATGGCATTCCTCCCCGGAGCGTCTCCCTTCAATTGCTCGTCCCCCCTCCCAAATTCCTCCCTCCGTCCCAGCGCTTTTCTCGTGCTCCCAACTGCCGGTCCCACTGGAAAATCCATCACCTTTCATGCTTAATTCTTTCTACGAGTCCAATGGGACATTGTGTCTTCCTTTCATGTCTCTTCCATCACTATCACAAAGAGACACTGTCCTAAGCCTTTCTGGATTGATTTCGCAGTGGCTCCCAGTCAAAATTTCAACAGATTTATACCGAGTGTTTTGCGGTGTACCACATGACGTACCCCTGTATTTTGGTAGGCTACTGTGACTTAGTAACCATACCGTGAAAGACTTTGGGAGAAATAGTCTATTTAGGTAGGTATATCAGTCTGCTTTAAACTGCGTGTGTGGATCTTCTCGAACGTTTATGCGCAAATCTGAAGTGTTGTCATGAAATTGTTAGGAATCAAATGAATAACCGCCGCTAACATGATTTTTAATTGTAAATGAGTCTGGTTGTGCGAACAAAACTAGTTCAAAAACTTCATTCGCGTGATTGCTTCAAACCCTCTCATGGACAAAGGACATGGAGAAGGAAAATCTTTACAGGAGGAGAAGATAACTGTAGGTTTCGGTTTTTGTATATCAACGGATCATCTCGATGTAAGTACCTACTACTAAATGAGATAGATAAATCTGTGAATTTCTTTATATAAAGATGTTTCCATTTTTAGTCATTATATTAAACATGCCAACACAAATTTTACCGGTGGCATATAGTATCGAAACACGTGATAACTTTGCCCGGAAGAATTCAAGACTAAGAAGTTATTTTAAAAAAGATTTGGCACAATTCGGTCAAATCACAACAGGTCAAACTTGTAACAGATGTGTATTTTCGATTGACTTCGCAAACAGCCCCTGAAATCTGTAAGTTGATATGATCGTAGGAATCGAGCAGCAGCAACTGAGTGACCTAGTGAAAGATAAAGTTCTGACAAAAGCAATCTCCGTCTTGAAAGATGAATCCTATTCCCTCAACAGTGTCTTTGTGAGAACGAGGTCCGGCAAGCGTTACGTGTCTCTTAATGCATGAACAACTCGATTTAAGAACTCATTTGTTCCAATATCGATATTTAAATAAACCCATGTGGGATGTTATACTGGCTGAAATATTGTGTCGTTAGTTTTTGGTTCAACGTCTACGACGGGCCAAAGCAAAAAGACAAAAAGTATTCACAGGAACTTCCGAACCCTTCGAACTTGTTCCAGTATCGGTCAGGGTCTTGAGACGCGAGGACATGGGAGACAGGGTGGGGTGATGCAAGGAGGGTGGTTGGTGGAGAAGGGATGGCGATGGGAAGCAAGAGATCACGGGGAAATGGGAGAAAGCAGATTCATTTGATGTTGTGTGTTTATATGTGATTAATTCGATGATATATATTCATGTATGATTTCAATGAGCACATTTCCTGTAAAGGATAAAATAAAGTTGGTCTATGGTCTATGGTATATGAAGATGACATCGAAATAATCATTCTGTATTCCCCACAACAAGCAGAAGACCCCTGCTTCAGACCACTGTCAGGCGCAATGCAGGACTCAGGACAGTGGCAGTTTTCAAAGCTGAGCGCCTCAACGACCTGGATGAGGACTGCCCCCCACCCCACCCACCCCCACACCCACCGCCCAAAGGAGGAGTACCAGACACTCCTACACTGCAGACGGTTACATTTCAGTTTGCTGACATCTCTGCACCTCTGACTTAGGCCCCGCTCTCTTCTACAACGCCACTGCCGACCTCGTTGTACACAAAGAGGGGCATCCACGATGATGGAAAATTACACATTCAATTAGCAAGGACATGTTTTAGAATCTGCACAATCCACACTCATGCGTATTTCATCCTCCGGTTTCTGTTGCTGTAATATAACTTTTGATTAGTGTTTCCTGCAGATAAGAAGAAAGTCAGAGTTGGTTGTTGCTGAAGTGAATAATACCACTTTAGCCGTCTTCGATTGTTTTGTTGTGTGTGTGTGTGTGTGTGTGTGTGTGTGTGTGTGTGTGTGTGTGTGTGTGTGTGTGTGTGTGTGTGTGTGTGTGTGTGTGTGTGTGTGTGTGTGTGTGTGTGTGTGTGTGTGTGCATGTGTGCGTGCGTGCCTGTAAATGTGTGCTTGCGTTCGAGCGTGCATGTTTGTGTGTTTGCATGCGTGGGTATGTGTGTGTGTGTGTGCATGCATGCGTATGTGTGTGTATGTGTATCTGTGTTTCAAGGGCAGCCATCGTTGCTTGCGATAGTCAGCGTTGCTTGATACAAACAGGTTGCAAAAGAGAGCTAGCGACGCACGTGACACAGAGTACGTGTCGTTTAGTATAGCCAGCCAGTGTTGCCTTCGTCAGACAGATTTGCTTGCAATGGAGAGCCATCTTTGCTTGATACAGACAGATTTGCTTGCAATGGAGAGCCATCTTTGCTTGATACAGACAAAAGACAGCTGGACTCTGGCTTTGCCCTTGCGAGGCTCCAAGATTGCTGGGCACTGTTTGCCTCGCCCAGGGGAAGTGCTGGCAGGGTTGCCTCCCCTGGAGAGAAACCCAACGATAAGAAGGCTGAGAAGGTCGGGTCACGTGTTTGCACTGGCCCAACATACGGGCACCTGCCGCCACATGCCCCAGGAAGGCTATGTCGACTTCCGTTGCCGTGCCACAAATGCCTTCTGAGATAGCTTGGACCCTGCGAGCAGAACATAATTGGCCATAACTCAGGAAATGAAGAATTTCTTGGAGTTATGGGGAAATCCTTCAGAGGCATTTCGACGGATTTGAAAGATTTTGAAATACCATAATATAATACGAAAATGAACAACCTGGCAATTGAAAGAAAATACACTGAGAGCCACTACATGGTTCAATTTCAGTAGAGGAACATATTTTCCATCCATTGTAAAGTTGTTGGCCATGGACGTAAAGAATAGATTCCTCGGTAAAATCTGGACTTTTCTCTCCATGTGCCAAGCTCAACACGTCAGAAATAGATGGTATCCGTTGGGAAGAAAAAAGTTCTATCCATCCTCTGAACTTTTCCGCATACAGTCATTTTGAAACATTTTGCGTTAAAAAAATTCGTGCGCAGGTCGTCAGGCACATTAAGAAACAGAAATGTTAATGAGTCAGTACTAGATTTCAGTCACAAAGAGTCGTTCATTTCTCTTATTCTCTGAATGACGGTTGCTGAATCTTACTACGATCTTAAATGGGGATCCACGATCATTATCGACGAGGAAATCGTTTGTATCCTTTGTCTTGTCTGTTCAAGATACGCTTGCACACTTTTAATAATGTTTCGATTGCCTCAGCATATTCCTGTCATTTCAAATTCATTTCCATAATACCATATCCAAACTTATGGGCTTGCACTTCCAGCTATAACCCCGGCTCCCTCGTAGCACTTGTCCGTTTCATAAACTATTCCTGACTTCATATCTACATGTATGTCTTCGTATTCGTGCTTTTCGTTTCCACTTTTATGTCAACTATCCGAAACATTTCTGCTAGAAGGTTTGGCCTGGTGCATCCTTGTTTTCCCACCTGTGTTCCCCCTCCAGAGGCTGACG
>JAWQFJ010021353.1:12500-22500 GCA_034096865.1 Theodoxus fluviatilis
TGTGTGTGTGTGTGTGTGTGTGTGTGTGTGTGTGTGCGTTGTTGTTGTTCATGTGTGTCTGTTTATTTGTCTGTGTGTTTGTAGACGCGCGCGCGTGTGAGTATATTTGTGTGTGTGTGTGTGTGTGTGTGTGTGTGTGTGTGTGTGTGTGTGTGTGTGTGCGCGTCTGTATGTATGTCTGCCTATTCGTCTCTTTGTGAAAAAGTAAAAGTTTGACGAGTATTCTGTGTACTGTAATTAGAAGAAACAAATAGTTTTCAAAGGCGTGTTATGTAACACCGTGTTTGTTGAAACTGAATGTTGTCAGCTATCGTTGCTCTCTCGAGCGAGAGATCCAAGCTCTCGTTGTTGTTCTACATTTGTTGTCTCTTTCAAAGTTTACTGCCTTTTTTTGATGCTTTAAATAGCGAATATCAAGATCAGTTTTGCAATGCACACTGAAGTATCATTGTTTTCTTTTCTCACAAACAAGAAAAGGGGATGGGGGGTGGGGGGTGGGGGGGTGGGGGGTGGGGGTGGAGTGAGAAACAGAAAGAACAGGAGCTCGAGTACCTTTATATTTAATCTTTCGCCATCGCCTTTTTCGTCCAACAAAGGAAAGCAACACTGTTGACAAAAGAAGAAAGATATCAGGCTGCCTGATGGCCAATGCCAGAGTTCCCTCCCTTTGTTTGTCCCCCGTGGGGGGGCCAGCTCAGACAAACACGTCACGCCATGGGGAGTTACCAGGGGGCGGGGGAGGGGGGAGGGGGGGTCTGAAACCCAGGTGCCGGCATGCTCGTCATAGTGTTGTGTGGACACGGCCAGAAAAACTGTGGACAGCGCGCCCCCCTGGGTCCATTCAACTCTTCGTCCCCCCTTCACCCCAACCCCAGTCCCAGCCCCTCTTTGCGACCCTCCCCTCCTCCCTCTCCTTACACCACGGCCTTCCTCTTTTGTTCACTGTCGCGATCCGGAAGATGAGCTGCAGCTTCCAAAACGACCGATGGTTCTGCATCTGGTGTAGTGCGGGCAGGACTGTTCCCAGTGTCGAATTGCACAACTGAGGTGAAGAAGCCTCACTAGTGATCATAACCCGAGCAATGGCGGCGCTGCCACTTGAGATTTGTCTATGACTTAAGCTGAAGGTGAAACATGCGAAATGTTTTCGTACCAAGTGTAGTAATGCTAGCTCTTCTTTCCTTCTTCGTTTCACACATTCTCCCGTTGATATTGACATCTATCCACATTGTGTCATCCTGGGTTCAACACTACCACCACAGCCATCACCATCAGCACCGCCATCGTCGTCGTCGTCGTCGTCATCATCATCATCATCATCATCATCATCATCATCATCATCACCATCAACACTATCACCACCACCACCACTACCACCACCACAACCACCACAACCCTCATCACCACCACCACCACCACCACGACCATCACCTCCATCAGTATCACCACAATAGCATTACCACCACCTCGACCACCATCACAATCACTACCACCGTCATCATCATCATCATCATCATCATCATCATCATCATCATCATCATCATCATCATCATCATCATCATCATCATCATCATCACCATCAACACTATCACCACCATCAACACCACCACCACCACTACCACCACCACAACCACCACTACCACCACCACCACCACGACCATCACCTCCATCAGCATCACCACAATAGCATTACCACCACCACGACCACCATCACAATCACTACCACCGTCACCATCATCACCACTACCACCACCATCTCCATTACCAGGGCCGGACCAAATGAGTTGTGGGGGGGGGGTTCCTTTTTGGTTGGGGGGGACAAATCAGCGAAGTGGCGAAGCCACGAGCGCGCGCCTGCGAAGCCGGCGCGCAAACTAGGGGGGTCCGGGGGCATGCCCCCCCGGAAATTTGTTGAAAAACGGTTAAAATCTGTGCAAGCTGGTGCATTCTGGGCCTTGTTTTGAGGGGTAAGAGCAGCATTGTTTTTGGAGACACACACAAAAAATATATTAAAAAAAAACAAACTCAAACCAAGGTACATGCTTTTTCTAGGGGGGGGGGGTTTCCGGAACCCCTGGAACCCCCCCCTGGGTCCGGCCCTGATTACAACTACTTCCACCATCACCGCCACCATCATCACCAAAACCAACACCAGCTACACCACCACTTCAACTGTCACCACCACCACCATCATCCTCCCCACTACCGCCGCCACCACCACCATACCACCACCACCACCACTACTACCATCATTGCCACCACCACCACCACTATCACCACCACCACCACCACCATCAAACTCAGACCCTAACCCCACCCCCCACCCCCACTCGATCCCAGCCTCCTCCAATTTCTTTCGTGGATTTGGTTTTCTCCCCCCAAACATTCAGTTGTGGGAACATTTTTAATACTGGCAAGCTTCATTATACATAGGTCTCAAATGTTTTGAAATTTCATCCTTTGCTGCCTTGTCAATGGACCAACCTGCCAATTCTTCTCTCGCACTTGTCAATGGAGAAACACAAATGATTGTGGGACACACTGACAGTCAGGCACAAGCAACAGTCTCTGCTTCCAGGTGAATATTGTGACCTGTGTTGTACAGTGTCCCGTCCAGGATCTACGTGTACAACGCCATTCAGCACATCGTCATTGTCTTCACTGATAGGTTTGCAGACGTGTACTCTGGATACACTTTCTTTCCATTTTTTTCTATGTTTAACTCATAAATCCGGTATCTTCTATCACTGTGAAGAAAATTAAAACAGCTTGGAAAATACGGCATGCTGGAGAGAGAGAAAAAGAGGTGTTGATTTTAGAACTGGGTGTTTGAAAAATTCACCATTTATAGAGAAAAACCGTGCAGGAAGTAATAATAAATTCTACATAGAAGTGCTTTGTGACTGGAGAAAAATGAATCTGCTATTCCGGTAGCTACATGTTCACTGAGGAGAATGGCTGCATATGATTTTTTTTCTCTCAAGATAACGGCCAGCTCCCACCCTTTCCACAAAAAGGAGCCTTTGCTTGAGCCTGGCTGTCTGCCCTCGGGACAGCCGCGAAGTCTGGCGGCTTGGTCAGGAACAACAAGGGGGCAACCCACCTCTGACCTCTGTCCATTAGTTTGGGCTCTGTTGACGTTCTCACAGCCTGCGCGGTCGTCAGGCGGGCGATGAAAATGCCTTTTTGGCTTTGTCAACACCAGATTGGGATTTGAGATTGTGTCCGAGCGCTCTAGACATTCAATTCACACGACCTCAAGATTTCCCATCAAGGCAGCAAGGCACGCATTCTGGAGGTGTTCCTTTCACTTTCGTCCAGTTTTCTGGTTTCTTGTGTTGACGACATTTCATTTGACCAACGGAGTATGAAAACATGCACGGTCTTGACCTCCATTTGGTGTCAAATATGATCAAATTTGGCTTAAACTAAAGAATGACAAGGATGATGCTAAGAATTAAACTTACTTCAGGTTGATGATGATTCATATCCAGGAAATAACTAGTACAGTAGAACACCGATTATAAGGAACAAGCCCAGAAAAAGCAGGAAGTTCTATGAAACAGTAGTTCTTTACATCCATCAGCCACACATTTTTCAATACAAGCTGACAGCAACAGGTCAATATTTCATGTACAGGTACCTGAAAGCATGCACACATAATGATATACCTGTAATAATTAGGTAATGTTTCACCAGAAAATATACAAAATTATAGATATCTACATGTACATGTAGATGAGTAGATCACAACAGAAAACAGAAGACAACAGTTTTGCATACAGACCTATTCCAGGAAAATCGCTTTAGGACTTGACCCTTAAGCAACACTGCCTCGATGACCGGTGAACACCTTCTCCAAGACTGCCCCCACCATGATGCCCTCAGAAGAGCCACGTGGCCAGACCCAACGCCAGTGAGGAGCAAACTCTATGGCAACCTGGAGGAGCTACGGAGAACAGCTGCATTTGTGCGGGCGACTGGCGCAATCATCTAGCGACCGACAAGAAGACAAGAAGAAGAAGACAGTCAGCAGCAGCCCATCATTTCCTGGAACACAGTTTTCAAAATCAAGATCGTTCCACATCCAGCTTTATCAAGAGTAAACATGCCTGCTTTCATTGTCACATCATTTTCCAGGCAGAATTCATTATACGTTTTACGTGTTTTCAGGGTCCACCAAACAAATGTGGGTGGTCTCCCCTTTGACAACGCTGCCAGCGCACCTCTTTCTTCCTCCTCGTGACTTCGGCTTCAGTCCCCTGGGCTACTCTGGGAATCCCTGAATTTACTTGTCGTTATATCAGATTTATAAAGAAGAAAAATGGTCTTCAGACACTTTGAACAGCTTGTTTCATTCGTCAGTTCGTCATTTTGTGTCAATACAAGCCTGAATAATTTAAAGAGAGAAAGAGGGTCGAAATCGAGGCAACTGAACCCGTTTGTTTCCTATAATTTGTTTCAAGCGTGTTCGTGATAAGTGTTTTCTACTGTACCTGCGTTCAAGAGGAACGCAAAAATATTTCTTTTCAGTTTTTGATAGAATTTTGTGCGTTTTTAACTGCACAAATTGGTATTTAAAAACCTATACCACTCCATAGAAAAAGACTTCCAGTTTCTTCGGCATCTAGAAAACAGCAAATTACTCTGAAATAGAATGCTATAGTTTTCTCAGACTGTTTCTGCATAATGGCTCACAAAGGATGGCTTGAGAAGAAATCCCTCTTAAGTAGACGTCTGATCGAGAACAACAGATTTCTCTCTCTCTCTCTCTCTCTCACTCTCTCTCTCTCTCTCTCTCTCTCTCTCTCTCCCCCCCCCCCCTACTCTTGAGTTGATAACAATCTTTTCGACAACACGATGTTCATGCATTCAAAACAAAGCGCATGTACATGCATGGAAAAGGCTTGCAGGAGAGTTGTATACTTGCACAATGAACGATGACTGAAAAGTGGGACAAAAACTGCTTTCTCCTCTTTCAGGACTAGTACAACAGGAATTTCACATACACAAATAGGTAAATTCAGTAGGCTGTTTGAGTACGGACTGTAACGAATCTGTTCTAAATCCACCCCCGTGATCATTTTTTTTCGATGTCCATGTGCCGATATCGCGTCAATGAACGACTCTACTCTTGGAGATTTGCAACAAGGTCAAACGCATTGTTTCGTTGTTCATAACTCGTAGCAACAAATAAAGACGTATCTATCATTTGAAATTCGCTGCCATCATTCAGCGAGATAGACTTTAAGGAGGCCCTTTCATGTCATTGGAGGCAAGATGATCAATAGTGTGCTCTCATTGTCGTGATGCATCATTCTGTTTAAGATTTCAATTCTTGGGTTCTTGACGTAATGCTGGCATGAATGAATATGAATAAGCACGTAAGCACTCGTTACATGTGCTTTTCTTGCACAGTTCCCTTCGCCACGTGTCGCCTCTTACATGGTTACGATTGTGAGAATTTTTACTCATATGGTGGTCGGTGTATATATATATATATATATATATATATATATATATATATATATATATATATATATATATACAGTTGCAGTAGAACAGCTTGACAAGCCACGCATGCGTATGTCGTCATGCGTGACGTAGACACTTCGGATTGGACATGTGATGATTAAAACCCTTCAGTCCTGAGGAAGGCGTTTAGCAGAAAATTTGACGTTATATATATATATATATATATATATATATATATATATATATATATATATATATATATATATATATATATAAGGAAAAAACAAGCGAGCAAACAAACAAGCCTTACTTAACGTCAAATTTTCGGCTAAACGCCTTCCTCAGGACTGAAGGGTTTGACAAATCATCACATATCCAATCCGAAGTGTCTACGTCACGCTTGACGACATACGTGTGCGTGGCTTGTCAAGCTGTTCTACTGCGACTGGTGAATCGGGTTAGCTGGATTGGAACCCCGTCTGCCATTGCACAAGTACAAAGCCCTGAAGGTCAACCCCAAGAGCAAGCCACAAATATCTGACCGAGACAACGTTCCCGCAGAGTCACAAGCAAAGTCAAAAGATCCACTGGGGAGGACCCAGAATGGAAGAATCATTATAACAAAGTGTTCAAGCCATTCGGTGCCAAAGTAGAGAGTTTGCACATCCAGAAACGTTCCCGCCTGCGTCGTACTTCAGTGCTGTCCGTGTAGGACTTCTCTACCGGCATGCATCTGAGGTCGTGCAGTGTGTGGTTGGGTAGGGAGAAGTGTTCAGTAATGAGAGTGCAGGTGTTCTTGTTGGTGTTGATGTTCGAGCGATGCTGGCAGAAGCGTTGTTTGAGTGAGTTGCTTGTTTCTCCGACATACTGTGTGTGGTTGCATCTAGTGCAATACAGGATGTATATGAGATTGGATGTCGTGCATGTGAGTTTGTGTCTGATGTGGATTGTTTCATTGGTCTGTTGGCTAATGAATGTGCGGCCCTCCACAAGATGATACTGGCAGATGATGCAGCGGGAACTCTGGCATTTGTAGGAGCCAGGGTCGGCATCGACGGGAGTGGGAAGTACGGAGGGCATCAGCAGGGCCCATAGGGAGCGGCTGTTTCTCTCCCCCAGAAGGGGAGGATCGGGTACAGCTTGTGCCATGCGTGGGCTGGTGTTGGTCATCGCCTGGTGGAGTTCTCCGACCAAGGAGCGCAAAGGAGGGTTGTTGGGGTGGTGGGTCACAACAAAGGGGATCCGCTGGTTTTTCTTTTTGGTCTTGTATTGCAAGCACTCTTGTCTGGATTTAGTGCTGACAATGGTTCTGGCCTTGGTGATGGTAGGAAGGTGGTGGCCTCGGGCTCTGAGCTGATTTTCCAGTTCATCACATCTCTGATGGAAGGTGTCGGGGCTGGAGCACAGTCGGCGGAGACGGAGGAAGAGGCTGTAGGGGAGGTTTCGGATGACGTGGTGAGAGTGGGAGGACAGACTGTGGAGGTATCCATGTACATCAGTTGGTTTGGAGTAGAGGTCAGTTTGGAGAAAACCATCTACCAGGGTGATGAGGATGTCCAGAAAGGGTGCTGCTTGGTCATAGGACTTCAAGGTAAACTTGATGGAGGGATGAAATTGGTTGAGGAATTCCGAGAATTGTTGGAGCTCGGCATCCGAGCGGGTCCACAGAAGGAATATGTCATCGATGTATCGTTTCCAGGTTGTTGCTGGCACTGGCACGGGGCTGTTGGCTAGGAGATCATCTTCGAGCCAGGCCATAAAGAGACTGGCTGCACTCGGGGCCATAGGGATTCCCATCGCTGTTCCCATCACCTGTCTGAAATGTTGGCCCTCAAAAGTGAAGATGTTGTTGGAGAGGACATGGTTGGTAACCTGAAGTACTGTGTCGACAGGCGGGGTATTGGGCAGTCTGTGTCTGGTCAAGAAGTGCCATAGGGCAGTTTCCAGTTCCTTGTGGGGGATATTGGTGTAGAGGGCTTGAACATCAATGGTGACAAGTCGAGTATGTTTGTCAAAGGGTCCAAGCTCCAGATTCCATTGAGACAAAATTTGTAGCATGTAGGTGCTGTCTTTGATGAAGGAGGGTAGAAGAAAGTATGTTTGTCAAAGGGTCCAAGCTCCAGATTCCAAAAATATATATATATAAACTAATCAAGATTCCATATGTGGATTTTTAATCTTTTCATTTCACAAGGTGTCACAAATTAAGGTTAACCCTCCTATGCCAGCTGATTACTGAATGAGAAGGATTTGGACATGTGAAACATGTCGAAATCGTGAGGAGGTCCTGGCCTGGCATTTCCATCCATGGCAGAGAATCTCACAGTCAGAGAGCCGCTTCCTCTTGCTCCAGGAGTCACGTCCTGCCATCGGAGAACCCTCCACGTGAGCCTTCTGACCCCATCAACTCAACGTCAGTGGCTGTGACGTCACATCAGTGACGCTGCATGCCGGGCACGGTTGCCTTGCAATAACTTGGGTGTGGCGGCGTCGACCTCCGCTCCAAAGATCCCGGATGTAGAATCTGAGACAGCCGTGGAGATCTTGTTCAAAGGAAGCAGGCCGTGGTGGGTCAGAAGTCAATTTGGTTGACGGAGTTTGACATTTGACGTTTGCGAGGGCGTTGAAGAGGATGGAATTCTTCAGGTGCACTGAAGTTCAGATTGTCGTCATGAGCTCGTTTCCTTTGTCCAGCATGAGCTCGCAGACATTCGGTGTATGAGAACGGACATCCATAACAGTATATTTCAAACAGGGATTTCATATTAAGATGCCGCAGGAAGATCTGAAATGATTGGTCTAAAATATACCAGTTGACAGGTGCTTCACTGTCAAACCAAGTAGAGTTAAGAGCATCCGGGGAAACAGGAAAGAATGTCTTCGAAAAGAAATATGAAAGAACATGAAAATAATTACAACATGGTCTTAACCTATTGTAGTATCCTTTGTTTTTCACAGATCACCAGATGTTTGCATTTGAGAAGGGATGAATAAACGAGATTTACACACTCTGGTGAAAGGTAGCCTCATCTGTTAGTTTGTAGAATAGAATCGAATGACTCTGACCACGTGTTGCTTACTAGTAGACGTTGCTTGCTAGTAGATGTACAATGAGCCATTTCTGAACACCATTCATCATTTCGAGTCAAAATATACTATATGAAACTCACACCGTCTTTTGACCCCCTCAACTGAGCAGCAAAGCATCACTGGTGAATCATAAAACTAATAGGTCACAAATGAGTATTCCACATGCCAAATATTATTATTAGAGTCGAAACTAATACGAATTCCTTACAGAGCACGTAATCAGTGGATCAATCTCTATCTTTTCCTGAGGAATATTTCAAAGAGTTTGAAAAAGAGAAATCACCAAAGGAATTGTTTACTTCGTTTATGTGTCCTAAGCAAAAGATAGTACTTATATTAAATTATTGGTTTGAATGCTATGTATATGTGGTAAAGTACATCGAGGACGCTGTACAAGGGGGAGGGGGGGGGGGGAGATGAAAAAAGGGTCCGAAACTTTTCCCCTCTCTCTTTCATTCTATCATGTATCCTGCGTTGCAGATGCTCATGTTGTATATTTTATAAGGCCAGCCTACAATGTAGCATATCAGTCCGGGAGGGTCGCAGAGCGGTCTTTCCCATCGTTTGTTTACTGGACTGGGCATGTGACCGCGGACAGTTCCTTCCTGTCGTCCTTGCGGGCTGAATCTAAATCGTTAAATAAAAGAGACAAATTTGATGTTTTCTCTGAATTAAAATATCTGGTTTTACTGATGCAATATCCATTCGATTGACTTTGTTGTGCTTATCGAGGCAACACTTGGTATGAACAGTTTTGGTTATGTATAAGGCAGCAATAAGCTTTTTCGATCATTAGGAAAACACAACCCAGGAACAGGCTGAGATCGTGTCCACCGATCCCAAGCCTGGCTCCCCTGACGTCCGCGCATTTCTTTGATAAGAAGGGACTGTCGGCAGGCCGGAGGAGACCCCATCCCATCTGGAGGAGAGACCACTGCCACCATGGTCTTGGGTTTGGTCTAGGCCATTATCATCCAGCCTTAGACCAGCCCACAGCTCCTGTACCTATGGGTAAAAATAAAGTTGTGGAAAGCAAGGGACGATTTGTCTCATACATGTGCCCTACCACCACCAAAGCCTTGTCTCCACTCCACCACATATAGTCTGATATCCATCACTTCCATGCGTTTCAGGATAATTCACCTTTCGAATTATAAACAATGCGGGATTCTACACAAACAGAATTTCCAAGTGCAATCCCATTCAGGATGGTTAATCGCTTACTAACACTAAATAAAACTTTCTGTAAATGATGGGCAAACAATGTTAACATTGCATCATAGACCATTAATGTTGCGTGTTTGAAATTAAATTGGATAAAATAGTTTTTATTTTCTCCTCTCTGCAATGTAATCTATCATTCAAAACAAGGTTGCATCTCTCGTCCGCCCACCTCTATCCCTTCTCATCTCAGCCCACCCCCACCCCACCCCCA
>JAWQFJ010021353.1:27500-33267 GCA_034096865.1 Theodoxus fluviatilis
ACAGAATGTGGGTTGTGGGTAGGAACAGACTGTGGGTTGTGGGTAGGAACAGACTGTGGGTTGTGGGTAGGAACAGACTGTGGGTTGTGGGTAGGAACAGAGTGTGGGTTGTGGGTAGGAACAGACAGTGGGTTGTGGGTAGGAACAGACTCGCTACGTCTCCCAAAGCGATTAATTAAAATCGATGAATAAGTAGCGAAATCGAGGCTTGACTCGTAATTTACTCAAACCAGCTAGAGTAACGTTCATGATCGATGGCCTTACATAACGGACAAACACTGGCGGGCCGAAACACAGGAGGACTGAGATCCATGTTTCTCCCAACTGTCAGGGTGCATCATCCTCGGTGTGGAGTGGCAAGTAACTGTGAGGTGGGCTCGGGATGGCGATCGTATGCAGCAGCCCTGCCAGTAAAACGGTGTTTGCAGGAAGAGCTTACACAAGATTTATCCTCTATACATAAACGTCAAATCACAAAGCCGATCGCTAGGATTTACATTTTATAGATCCTTCGGCAAGCTGAATACTTTTATACATAATTCATCCTGCTTATGTTAAATACGCGTGGAGAGAGAGCGTGAGAGTGAGAGAGAGAGAGAGAGAGAGAGAGAGAGAGAGAGAGAGAGAGAGAGAGAGAGAGAGAGAGAGAGAGAGAGAGGCTGGGGGGAGATTGTGGAAGCAGTTCTTTGAAATGTTTTACAGCAAATCAGGGTACATGTACTTGTAATCACTTTATGTAGGTCATCAAACAACTTTGCATTTGCCGAGACTGATGTAATGTGAGTGTCCGAAATGATCAAAGTAGAGGAAACACGGCGTTTCACAGAATACTCTGTCACGACTCAGTTTATTATTTTTTTATTTTAAGGAATTGAGATGAGAAGATTGAAATAAGTAATTAGGACTAAGAGCTTTTTGACTCTATTGGTCCGCTGTGTGGTGCTTTAAACAGTTTACATTTGTAATAATTGTTTTTGTTTCTTCTTTTCAATTTCTTTTTTTCATTTGATGAGTTAAATGTGAGAGACAGATGTGTATTGAAAAGCATCTGTCTGTATGAATTTAATTGTTTTATGTAAAATTCTGTTTTGGTGTCTTCGTCCTTAAATGTGATTAGTGACTGAGGAAGGAATTTCCCTCTTTTTTTTACTGTCCGGTTTGTGGTTGAGCAGTTACCACCTACACCAACCTCTACACTCTGCCTGTATCCACGCCCATGCAGTGTGAGATGTCTACAGTAACATCATGAACTTCAGTCAACTGAGGGCTACATCCACTGAGTGGACTATTAGATTTCCAACACACATGCATCGGACAAGAGCAACAGCTGCTCGAGTGTAATATTTGCTGCCGTGAGTGGATACAGATACTAAGATGCTAGTGGATATTACATAATGTATACGTCTGATGTTGCTACTAGGGGTAGTAGTGCTGAAAGTGTACAAGGAACGTAGTTGCTGATGTACTCACTTGTTCAATAGGTGAGATTACTGCATATCGTCACTAGTGATGCAGTCAATGTATTGAATACCTATGGACCTATGGAACCCTATTGCCGCATGTGTTAGCTGAGATGCTCTGACGTAGCGCGCGCATGTGTGTTCGTGCATATATACGTGCATGTGTGTGTGTGTGTGTATGTGTATGTGCGTGTGCGTGCGTGTGCTTGTGTATGTGTGCACATGCGCGTGCGCGTTTGTTTGGTGCGTGAGTGTCTGTGCGTGTTAGTGTTGTGCGTGCATGCGTGCGTGCGTGCGTGCGTGTGTGTGTGCCTGTGTGTGTAACCTCTATCCCCCACATCTCTCTCTCTCTCTCTCTCTCTCTCTCTCTCTCTCTCATCTATCTCTTTGTCTCTGTCTCTGGCTCTGTCTTTCTCTCTCTCTCTCTCTCTCTCTCTCTCTCTCTCTCTCTCTCTCTCTCTCTCAATTTCGTGATGCTTTGGCACGGTTCCGTATGGGATGCACAGCTTTGAGAATTAATTCACGGTCGACAAGGGCAGATAATGGTGCCTTGAAGTGCCCTGTATGTAATTGTAGTGAAATCGAAAGCGAAATTCACTTCTTAATGTACTGTCCAGAATACTATGACATTAGACAAAAGTACTTGTCAAAACATATGCAAAATGTTCATTTCAGTATAACCTACTTGATGAAGGGAAAAGACGAACGGAAGATCTGTGACGTCGCAATATGTTTGTTTATTATGCGTTCCAAAGACGCCTGCAGAAACTGCAATACACTGTTTCAAACACGCAGGGTAAATTAAGAGTAACGCAACTAACTCGATATCTTACATTTTATTCCAATGTAGGCCTATATTTACCCATTATACTTCTAGGAAACCTTGATGTTTGTATATTTCAAAGTCGTGTTCTTTCACCACATGTTGTGTATACTAAAAAGTATAGTAGAGCAGGGCCGGACCAAATGAGTTGTGGGGGGGGGGGTTCCTTTTTGGTTGGGGGGGACAAATCAGCGAAGTGGCGAAGCCACGAGTGCGCGCCTGCGAACCAGGCGCGCAAACTAGGGGGGTCCGGGGGCATGCCCCCTCTGAAATTTTTTGAAAAACGGTTAAAATCTGTGCAATCTGGTGCATTCTGGGCCTTGTTTTGAGGGGTAAGAGCAGCATTGTTTTTGGAGACACACAAAAAATATATTTTAAAAAAAACTCAAACCAAGGTACATGCTTTTTCTAGGGGGGAGGGGGGTTTCCGGAACCCCTGGAACCCCCCCCCCCCCCCCCCCGGGTCCGGCCCTGTAGAGAATCTTACACATTGCATACTTCATTTTTAACTTGTGTATATATTTATTCATCTTCGTCAATGGGTCGTCGGCCGCAAATAAAGAATCTCTCTCTCTCTCTCTCTCTCTCTCTCTCTCTCTCTCTCTCTGCTTGTTCTCCCTCTGTCCCTGCCTGCCTGTCTGTGTGTGTGTGTGTGTGTGTATGTGTGTGTGTGTCTGTCTGTCTGTCTCTCTCTCTCTCTCTCTCTCTCTCTCTCTCTCTCTCTCTCATGTGATAGAGGCAGGGTATTTCAAGCAGTGACACGAGGAGACGCCTGCCACTATCCAGTTCAAACCAGTACTTTGCCAGGCTTGCAACCTTTGTAATTCTAAATTTAGAGACGAAATATCGACCAGGTTTTCCTCCACAGAGGTTCTGCTGCTGTAAGGGTTGACGATGCAAGTGCATACTGCATATCTCTTTACCACTGCAGCTCTGTGTTCCTGTTTGGGTAGGTATTTTGCTCGTCTCTACTCAGGCGACCTCGTGGCGCAACGGTAGCGCGTCTGACTCCAGATCAGAAGGTTGCGTGTTCGAATCACGTCGGGGTCAAGATGATAATAGTTCATATTTTTGCCCCTCTAATCATTAAGGGGGATTGTTCGTTTTTGTTGTTAACATAAATCAAAGGATTACCGTAATTTGCATTTCCCATCCTTGAAAAGTTTCCAGAACACCTAAACAATACGTTGGTTGTGATCTTTTTAACTTAAAGAACATGAAAACAAAATGTTGAATCGCAAATACATCAAATACACCACAGAAACTGTAGGCCCTTAAAACATATTTTTTTGCATCATTTTAAATACTTATATTAAAAATCACAACGACTGTGTACACCAAGCAAGGCACCTGAAGAGCACACCACTACAACTTTCTCGTGCTCATCTTGCATGTCATGAAGTGCAGGCAGCTCGTGGTGTGGGAGTAGGACGACGGGAAATCCACTGTCTTGTTGCAAATGAGCTATTCAGCAATGAATACACTTCAACGGCCAGTCAAGCTTGCTGTTAATGTAGTGTCCCCTCCTGCAGCTGTAACCTTCTCGTCACACCTCTGCCTTGTCTTCCTTTTCAGTGGTGGAAACGTAAATTTAGCAAGTGGTGAGCAGCCCACAAACCATTCCCCACTCCACCACCGCATACTCCACCACCACATACTCCACCACCGCATACTCCACCACCACATACTCCACCACCTGACACTCCACCACTCCACACTCCACCATCTCATACTCCACCACCACATACTCTACCACCTAACACTCCACCACTCCACTCCACCACCACATACTCCACCACCTCATACTCCACCACCCCAAACACTACCCACCCCCAATCCGCCAGCCCACACATCATCACCTCACTTTCCATCCCACACATTTCCCCCCCCCCCCCCCCCCCCCCGGAACTCCCCGGCCACTTCACCACCTCCCATTATTCCACCCCCCACCCCTCCACCCCCACAGACCACCACCTCCATACTCCATCAGCCCCACAGACCACCACCTCCACAATTCACCACACGTACCCCCCCCCCCCCCCCCCCCCAAACTACCACATCCATACTCCACCACCCCACAGACCACCACCTCCACACTCCACCACCCGTACTCCACCACCCGCACTCCACCACCTCACATGTCGCCCATCCTCTACCAACCATCCCCCACTCCACCACCATCCACTCCACCACCCTACACTCCACCACCCTACACTCCACCAGCCCACACTTCTCTGCCCAGTGTTCTGCTGACACACGGCAGTCATCACACACTCTCCTCTCACCTCCAGCCAAAAGGAAGATAACACTGTCTTTGATCAGCTGGCGAGATACGGTCGGGACGGTTACCGGGGTGAGCTAAAAACAGTAGCAGCCTCGTGACAGCCCCCATTTTTGTAGGTATCAAAACTGGAATGCAAATATCAGAAGACGTATGTGTGCGTAGTTTTTGAGGAATAAGGATTGGTAGATGTTGGGGAACATAAGTTGTTAGTGAAGATCCGTGTGATTCTATAGGTTCGGAAGTCTTTATGAAATAATCGCTGACAGGTTTGTTATTCATCACACTTCGATTGTACCCATCTGCCAAATACGGCGTCAGGGTACTCCCCTCCATCAGCATGTATTGTTTACAAATTGTTAACGGGTCCGTGTGAAATGTAAAAACTTATTCATTATCAGTATTGCTTATGACTTTTAATTGTAATTAAACCATCTTCATGCTTTGATGCAAACTGTGACCAACATCGACCGATCTTTATTCCTCAAAAAGTAAGGACGCATACGTCTTCTACAATATGCATGCCAGTTCGTATCCTACAAAGATGGCGGCTATTCTGATTTTTGCTTTAACCCATCCGGAGGTGAAGACAGCGCATCTCCGGCCATCCCCGCATCCCGCCGAAGTTGTTTCGGGAATCATAGATGACTCCTCTTTCCGACTCCATTTTTGCATGACGCGTTTGACTTTTCAGGGCCCGTATGCATGAGAGGAAGTAACGTTTTACTACGTGAGTAAGTGACGACTATTCATGTAAAGTTACTACTTAGGGATGCATGAATCAAAAGTGGTGGTTCCTTCACAAGTAACGATGTAGTAAAACAATCATATTCTGCCTACAGCCAGGACCCATGAGTACAGCCATAGTTACATTCCTTGATTACCCGCTGTCCCAGTAGAACGACACCGGAACTCAGACCTGCCTGGAAATGGTCATTTTCAAGTAGACTCAAAATTGATCCTCAGCTTTTTTGTATCAATAAGGTGAAATTTCTTGCACAGGGGACAAACAATGATAATGCATTTTCTGACGAGTAGCTGTGAAAACATCGACGTCATTCGAGCCGCTTTAGATGGACGCGGGGATTTCGGCTGATGCAGAAGATTCTGGAACCTGTAGAAAGGCACAAAAGGCGCGACGGAGAGACAAGCGACAGAGCGCACACGCCGGAAGTAGCTGAAGGCCCAGGAAAATACGTGCCA
>JAWQFJ010021354.1:5000-12500 GCA_034096865.1 Theodoxus fluviatilis
ATAGAAAAAATGTAAGATCTGCAGGATAAAAGTTGGTTCAGTCGCAGTGAAGGTAAAGGTGCTCTTTGTATATTGTGACTTTTTTCCACTCACTAATGGCTGCTCAAACCGTACATGTTTATCCTCTGGTCATCAAGCTCAGTAACCTCTTTGCATCACTCCAACACCATTGCAACTCCCTGAGGAGCATGCAATGAGGCTGTGGATGAATGTGCCAAAGTTATATCTCACAGTCTTCCAACTCAGCCCTCATAGGTACCGTAACCACAACTGTTACAAAAATTAATAGAAGCACCCAAGTCATAGCTTCCACCAGCAAGCACTAGCAAGCCAGACAGATGGGAGAGCATGTGTCGTTGTCATGGGGACAGGGGTCCCATTTCTCTAGTCATGAAGAGATGGGGGAGCTTGTGTCGGTGTCATGGGCACGGGGGTCCCATTTCTCTAGTAATGTGTCGTGTCACCAGGGCACGGGGGTCCCATTTCTCTAGTCATGAAGAGATGGGGGAGCATGTGTCGTTGTCATGGGGACGGGGGTCCCGTTTCTCTAGTCATGAAGAGATGGGAGAGCATGTGTCTTTGTCATGGGCACGGGGGTCCCATTTCTCTAGTCATGAAGAGATGGGGGAGCATGTGTCGTTGTCATGGGCACGGGGGTCCCATTTCTCTAGTCATGAAGAGATGGGGGAGCATGTGTCGTTGTCATGGGGACGGGGGTCCCATTTCTCTAGTCATGAAGAGATGGGGGAGCTTGTGTCGGTGTCATGGGCACGGGGGTCCCATTTCTCTAGTAATGTGTCGTGTCATGGGCACGGGGGTCCCATTTCTCTAGTCATGAAGAGATGGGGGAGCATGTGTCGTTGTCATGGGCACGGGGGTCCCATTTCTCTAGTCATGAAGAGATGGGAGAGCATGTCGTTGTCATGGGCACGGGGGTCCCGTTTCTCTAGTAATGAAATGGGGGAGCATGTGTCTTTGTCATGGGCACGGGGGTCCCATTTCTCTAGTAATGAAATGGGGGAGCATGTGTCTTTGTCATGGGGACGGGGGTCCCATTTCTCTAGTAATGAAATGGGGGAGCATGTGTCTTTGTCATGGGGATGGGGGTCCCATTTCTCTAGTCATGAAGGTGGTCTCATGCGGGCTCTAATCCCAGACTTTGCCGCTGATCTCACACTGTTTGTCGGAGCATGCATTGACATTTTGCTGCTCAGGTGAAGCCAAAGTTTCCAACAGCTCCTAGCTTACCTGGAAGGTAGATACGTGGGTTTTGACTGCTGGAAAATGTCAGGTGCAACCAGAGCACAATTGCACAAGGTTTCTGTCTTGTCTACAGTTGTTGGGTTGATTGCGAATTTGAAATTATTATAGGTAGGTGAGCAGACACCATCTAACATCTTGAGGCATAACATTTTGAGTTATTTGATAATTGCTGTTATGTATAAGTGATTAAGGAAAAAATTGGCATGAGATTAAGAGGCACATGTATAATTGCTCAAAATGGTGAGGTGAAACATATGCTATATAGCCAATCCATGGCCCCCTCATCGGCTGGAACCCCTGGCTGCTGGGCTTTCAGGGCCTGCTCCAGTAGCTCATTAGGGCTTTGTGGTCAAGTAGTCAGCACTCTCCAACTGCAGTTGTTGGTGGCTAGTGGATGTGTCCTTGGAAGCTGCAAGGTATCAGAGTGGCATCCTGAAAGTGCTTAACTCTCATTGTTTCTCCCCACCCAGGAGTAAAACCTGGTACCTGTGAGGGCAGGGATGGCACACTGTAGTGCTATTGACTCTTGTATGCGGCCATGAGCCAGCATTGGGTTGGAATCCTCCCCTGAGGTAGGGGAGTTGGTACCTGACAGTGTGCACCTTATTTGTCTGTCATAGTGTTTGTTGTCAGGTGCCAGTGAAGGATTGACCGTGTGGCCCAGTGATCAGGGGTAAAGTGTAAAGCGGTCTGAGTCCCAGGCGTGGGTGATGAGTCTCTGTATGAAACCACACCTTTACCTGTCTCTGTAGCTCTGACAGACAGCGGTGGCCCAAGCAACCAACGATTCTACCACCAGGGGGCATCAGGTCAGGGCCAGAACATTTAGATCCATCCCACAGTGGAATGCATTCAAACCAACCTTGAAGACTGAGCCCCATCCATCCATCCACCCACCCACCCATCCATCCATCCATCCATCCATCCATCCATCCATCCATCCATCCATCCATCCATCCATCCATCCATCCATCCATCCATCCATCCATCCATCCATCCATAGACCTACCCAAGTACAACAAACTGGTTTCTAAACTCCTTATCCAACCCCAAGAAACATCACTACATGATCTGTCATCGTCATCATCATCGTCATCATCATCATCATCATCATCATGGTGGACCCTCAAATTTCAAGGAAGACCTATCTGCGCAGTCATCTGTGCTCATGGGAATGGCTCTGTAGTCCAAGTTGGGATTTGCAGAGTGGCAAACAGACAGGACACTGAAAGTCTGCTGTTGTGGCAGGGATGGACTCGGCTCGGTGGCAACGTTCTCTAGTCACCTGGGCTTTGATGGGACGTGCCTCCTCAAAAGTCTTAGTTTCTTTTCTTGTGATAGCACGCCAGTGTGTTCTGTCTTCGGCTGCCTGGACAAGTTCAGAAAGGAGATGTCACAGCACTGGAAACTGTTTTTCAGACTATCTTTGTAGCATTTGTGTATGTAATTATGAATGAGAGCAAAATGAACACACAGCCCTTACACTGAAATGATAGCAAACTACCAGAATGATTCACTGCCCCCCTTATCACTCAGCTAGAACCCTATGCTGCTGGGTGTAGGGGCCTGTTCCATGAGCTGAGCTAGTACAGAAAGTATGAACAGTAAAGAAGTTCTTCTATGATGCATTCCAATGCACAAGTGGGTTACATGAAAGTGACACTCATGCATTATGCATGCCGCTGCACCGGAAAACACTGTGAATGGGTGGTGCAGGGACGCACAATCAGGCAGGGCAGTCGGGCCAGACAAGCTCCGTGGCCAGTCCATGGCTCCAGTCTGAGTGACATATTGATCCATCTCCCCTCTACATCTCCTCTCTGCCTCCGTACCACCCTCACCTGGCCGGTCCCAGCCAATCAATAGAAATGAGTCACTCCTGAAAATGCACTGCTGGAATCCTGTTTATCAGTGGCAGTTTGTCTTCATCAAGGAGCATGTGTGTGTGCACACAGACACACACACATATACACACACACACACATACATACACATGCACACACACACACATACATACTCATGCACACATACACACTTACACATGCACACATACACATGTGCAAACACACATGCACACGCACACACACACACAGGATTGGGGTTGGGAAGAGACAGAAGCAGGAATATTTCAATAGAGGATGAACACAGTAGATGTACAATACACTTGGTGATAGGTGCACCCTATCACACTCCTGTCACTCACCCTTGAAGTTGGGGGTAAGAACAGACCCACCACATCTCCTAACAGAGTCTGTGAAAGGGGAACATCTCAAGACATGGAGACTCAACTTGCTCTTCCTCTGACCAGTTCCAGTGATGTTCTTGATCAGTGGCCTTACATAGCCTACAAAGGCTGATATTTCATCACATTTCATGTATTCATTCGTTTTTATTCATTCATTTATTCACTCAATCTTTCACTCCTGTCATAGATCATGCAGTTTTTCCCAACCCCAGATTTTCTCCTGAGTAGCTGTGGGTAAATTGGCCATGTGCACAGCATCAGCTCTAACAAGCTTCCCCCTACCAAGCTAATCTGATAAGGGCACCAGATGGGGCTTCTAGAGGAATCTCGTTTTAGAATGTAGTAGGGTTGTCTTCTTGCCCCCCTAGAATCTGGAACCCCTGTGCCTTTTCTCTAATGCCCCATTTGCTGTGTTTGGAGATCTAGTTGCAATCTCGACAAGCCTTGTAGTAGGAGCTGTGGTAGTTGTAGTAGTTAGTAATAATAGAAGTGGTTGTTGTAGTCAATTTGCAGTAGTAGTAATAGTAGTAGTAGTGGTAGTAGTATTTGTAGTAGTAGTAATAGTAGTTGTATTTGTAGTAGTAGTAGTTAGAGTAGTGGTATTTTTAGTAGTGAGTCTTTATCAGTAACATGCGTCGGACCATGGATCCTGGCCATGGTGTTGTCAGCGAGTTACAGACTCTGCTGTAACAATGTAGTCCAGCCATGGAATAATAAGTCACCCACTCAGGGAGCCTTTGGGGTCCAGATTTGCTTCATCAGCCACTGTCACGGTTCTTCCACCTGATGCTCAAGTGGTGGTCATCTTCAAGAACGAACATCATCATCAAAATGACAATAAGAAGATAGTCATGATATGTGACCATGCACAATAAAACAAGGCCAAAGTACACCCATAAAATGACAGACAAAATAAGATGTTTTGACCATAATGTTATCTATCCATTCTTGCATATTCCGGGGGTGGGGGTGGGGGTGGGGTGGGCCGGGTTCATTGCACTGATAACCGTTCTCGGCACTGGCATGAAAACTGTTTTGTGGACTTTAGAGCCATGTTTTTCATACAAGGTCGTGTATGTGTGCATTTGAAAACTCTCACATTCACCCATCCACCCATCTCTCAATCTGCTCATCATCCATCTGTCTGTCTGTCTGTCCACCCACCTACCTGTACTTCCTTTCTTTCATCCACCATCTGTTCAAGAGAAAATGTACTAGGCTACACTTGTTGTTTCTACTTGATGGCTCATGATCCATACTGTAAGAGGTCTGTCAACTTATTACTTTTTTGTTATGAATTGTTTAGTTTTCACCATTTATTTGTGTCAGTGAATAGATGGAGCAGGGACATTAGAAAGAGCAGTCATATGCCTCCTTGGCTAAATGATTGGAGACAAATGCCTGAAATGATTACAATGCCAAGATATATTAGCTATGAGCTCTTTCCATTAAAGAATGCTCCATGCTTTCAGTTCTGATACATATGGGGGGAAAATCAGGTTATATTGACAGTTTATTGCAGTTATAAGTAACTTGATATGTGGATCTTCGGCAACTGAGTATTTTGAACTTTTGGGAGCAAAGCCAGTCAGGGACAGAGTGAAACAGGGTTAAGTAATGTTGGGCAGCAAAGCATGCCTCTAATTTGATGGCCACCACTCACTCAGAAAGGGCACATGGATTTTCTGTCTAGCTAGATTTGCAGTGTGTAAATGGCATGCAGTGATGCCTGAAGCCAGTCATTGCTAGTGTGCACAGCTTGCTTGAAAAGGAACTAAGATGATTTCTCATACTTCTGCCTCTGATGCTCTCATTCCTTTCCTGCCTTAATGCTCCTGCTTCAAGTTTCTACTTCTGCCTTTACTCCTGCTTCAAGTTTCTATTTCTGCCTTGTCTCCTGCTTCAAGTTTCTATTTCTGCCTTTGCTCCTGCTTCAAGTTTCTACTTCTGCCTTTGCTCCTGCTTCAAGTTTCTACTCCTGCCATTGATCCTGCTTTGAGTTTCTACTTCTGCCTTTGCTCCTGCTTCAAGTTTCTACTTCTGCCTTTGCTCCTGCTTCAAGTTTCTACTTCTGCCTTTGCTCCTGCTTCAAGTTTCTACTTCTGCCTTTGCTCCTGCTTCAAGTTTCTACTTCTGCCTTTGCTCCTGCTTCAAGTTTCTACTTCTGCCTTTGCTCCTGCTTCAAGTTTCTACTTCTGCCTTTGCTCCTGCTTCAAGTTTCTACTCCTGCCTTTGCTCCTGCTTCAAGTTTCTACTTCTGCCTTTGCTCCTGCTTCAAGTTTCTACTCCTGCCTTTGCTCCTGCTTCAAGTTTCTACTCCTGCCTTTGCTCCTGCTTCAAGTTTCTACTTCTGCCTTTGCTCCTGCTTCAAGTTTCTACTTCTGCCTTTGCTCCTGCTTCAAGTTTCTACTTCTGCCTTTGCTCCTGCTTCAAGTTTCTACTTCTGCCTTTGCTCCTGCTTCAAGTTTCTACTCCTGCCTTTGCTCCTGCTTCAAGTTTCTACTTCTGCCTTTGCTCCTGCTTCACTTCAAGTTTCTACTCCTGCCTTTGCTCCTGCTTCGAGTTTCTACTCCTGCCTTTGCTCCTGCTTCAAGTTTCTACTCCTGCCTTTGCTCCTGCTTCAAGTTTCTACTTCTGCCTTTGCTCCTGCTTCAAGTTTCTACTTCTGCCTTTGCTCCTGCTTCAAGTTTCTACTTCTGCCTTTGCTCCTGCTTCAAGTTTCTACTCCTGCCTTTGCTCCTGCTTCAAGTTTCTACTTCTGCCTTTGCTCCTGCTTCAAGTTTCTACTTCTGCCTTTGCTCCTGCTTCAAGTTTCTACTTCTGCCTTTGCTCCTGCTTCAAGATTCTACTTCAGCCTTTGCTCCTGCTTCAAGTTTCTACTTCTGCCTTTGCTTCTGCTTCAAGTTTCTACTTCTGCCTTTGCTCCTGCTTCAAGTTTCTACTCCTGCCAGTGCTCCTGCTTTGAGTTTCTACTTCTGTCTTTACTCCAGCTTCAAGTTTCTACTCCTGCCTTTGCTCCTGCTTCAAGTTTCTACTTCTGCCTTTGCTCCTGCTTCAAGTTTCTACTTCTGCCTTTGCTCCTGCTTCAAGTTTCTACTTCTGCCTTTGCTCCTGCTTTGAGTTTAACTTCTGCCTTTGCTCCAGCTTTGAGTTTGTACTTCTGTCTTTACTCCATTTTCGAGTTTCTACTTCTACCTTTTCTCCTGCTTCAAGTTTCTACTTCTGCCTTTGCTCCTGCTTCAAGTTTCTACTTCTGCCTTTGCTCCTGCTTCAAGTTTCTATTTCTGCCTTTGCTCCTGCTTTGAGTTTAACTTCTGCCTTTGCTCCAGCTTTGAGTTTGTACTTCTGTCTTTACTCCATTTTCGAGTTTCTACTTCTACCTTTTCTCCTGCTTCAAGTTTCTACTTCTGCCTTTGCTCCTGCTTCAAGTTTCTCATTCTGCCTTTGCTCCTGCTTCAAGTTTCTACTCCTGCCTTTGCTCCTGCTTCAAGTTTCTACTTCTGCCTTTGCTCCTGCTTCACTTCAAGTTTCTACTCCTGCCTTTGCTCCTGCTTTGAGTTTCTACTCCTGCTTTTGCTCCTGCTTCAAGTTTCTACTCCTGCCTTTGCTCCTGCTTCAAGTTTCTACTTCTGCCTTTGCTCCTGCTTCAAGTTTCTACTTCTGCCTTTGCTCCTGCTTCAAGTTTCTACTTCTGCCTTTGCTCCTGCTTCAAGTTTCTACTTCTGCCTTTGCTCCTGCTTCAAGTTTCTACTTCTGCCTTTGCTCCTACTTCAAGTTTCTACTTCTGCCTTTGCTCCTGCTTCAAGTTTCTACTTCTGCCTTTGCTCCTGCTTCAAGATTCTACTTCAGCCTTTGCTCCTGCTTCAAGTTTCTACTTCTGCCTTTGCTTCTGCTTCAAGTTTCTACTTCTGTCTTTGCTCCTGCTTCAAGTTTCTACTCCTGCCAGTGCTCCTGCTTTGAGTTTCTACTTCTGTCTTTACTCCATTTTCGAG
>JAWQFJ010021354.1:17500-27500 GCA_034096865.1 Theodoxus fluviatilis
CCGTACATAGCCTACAGAGGCCGATAGCCCGTAAAACATCATCCATACCTGGACTTTGCCCCCCAGGTGCCCAAGGTCTGCATGTCTAAAACGGATGGATGGATGGATGGATAAATGGATGAGATTGGATGGATGGGTGGATGGATGGATAAATGGATGAGATTGGATGGATGGGTGGATGGATGGATAAATGGATGAGATTGGATGGATGGGTGGATGGATGGATAAATGGATGAGATTGGATGAATGGATGAGATTGGATGGATGGATGGATGGATAAATAAATGGATGAGAATGGATGAGATTGGATGAATGGATGAGATTGGAGAAGCTTGGATGGATGGGAGGATGGATGGATGGATGGATGGATGGATGAGATTGGATGAATGCTTGAGATTGGATGAATGTATGAGCTCGAATGAATGGATGAGATTGGATGAATGGATGAGATTGGATGAATGGATGAGATTGGATGAGCTTGGATGGATGGATGGATGGATAGATGGATGGGAGGATGGATGGATGGGTGGATGGATGGATGGATGGATGGATGGATGGATGGATGGGAGGATGATGGATGGATGGATGGATGGATGGATGGATGGATGGATGGATGGATGGATGGATGGATGATGGATGGATGGATGGATGGATGTATGGATGGATGGATGGGTGGATGGATGGGAGGATGGATGGGAGGATGGATGGATGGATGGGAGGATGGATGGAGAGTGAATAGGGCTTTGCCGCATGTCAGCCCGTGTAGGCTATATAAGGCCATCGATCACGAAATTCACTAGATTAGGTTTGAGTTTTCCTAGTTATTCTCCTATTTGCAAATGGCATGGGGAGACGCGGTGGGTCTATTCTTACCCCCATCCCACAGGGGGTCTATTCTTACCCCTATCCCACAGGGGTTCTATTCTTACCCCCAACCCACAGGGGGTCTATTCTTACCCCCATCCCACAGGGGGTCTATTCTTACCCCCATCCCACAGGGGTTCTATTCTTACCCCCAACCCACGGGGTTCTATTCTTACCCCCAACCCACAGGGGGTCTATTCTTACCCAAACCCACAGGGGGTCTATTCTTACCCCAACCCACAGGGGGCCTATTCTTCCCCTTATCCCGCAGGGGGTTGCAGGTCTTGAGTCTCCCTGGGTTTGCATTACGTGCTGTTGGATGTAGGGGCAAAGAGGAGCGTCTGATGGATGCTCGCGATTTGAAAGGATACTTTTGACGAAATGTGTTTTGTGAAAGGTTTTATCCTCATTCGTGAGGTGAAAAGTTCCCTCTGTGGGTTGGGGGTGAGAATACCCCCCCCCGCGTCTCCCTGTGGGTTGGGGGTCAGAATAGACCCACCGCGTCTCCCTGTGGGTTGGGGGTGAGAATAGACCCACCGCGTCTCCCTGTGGATTGGGGGTCAGAATAGACCCACCGCGTCTCCCTACGCGATTCGTAAAAGGCGAATAATGAGGAAAATCGTGATTTGACTTGTGCTTACTCTAAACAGCTTCATTTATTTTCGTGATTAATAGCCTCTCATAGCCCACAAAGGCTGATAGGCCGTAAAACTCCATCCATTCATTCATCCCGTGAAAGGTTTCCAAGCATCAGATTTTGTGAGCTTGTTTTTGATATTGAAGTGTTTCATCAACACAACTGAAAGAACGAACGAATGAACAAATGAATGGAATATTTCAGCCTTTGTTAGCCTATGTAAGGTCGTTGATCACAAATAACTGCTGCCGGTTTTAGACGCGATGGTCTGTTCATCTCCCCATTCCACAGCAGGAGCTACGGTAGCAGCATTCACCTTCCAGAGGAGACTGTGCGAGCCCCCCTGTGGGGCGGGGGTAAGAAAAGACCCCCTGTGGGGCGGGGGTAAGAATAGACCCCCTGTGGGGCGGGGGTAAGAATAGACCCCCTGTGGGGCGGGGGTAAGAAAAGACCCACCAAGCCTCCCAACACCATTATTTTACATTTGGGAAAACTAGGGAAATCAAGACTGGCTCTGTCTCCTACAGACTCTGGTGATGCTGTAGTCCATGGCCTGACTTGGTCTGCAAGGTCAGTAGGCCGTGAAGCTTCACTCACTCACTCACTCACTCACTCACTCACTCACTCACTCACTCACTCACTCACTCACTCACTCACTCACTCACTCACTCACTCACTCACTCACTCACTCACTCACTCACTCACTCACTCACTCACTCACTCACTCACTCACTCACTCACTCACTCACTCACTCACTCACTCACTCACTCACTCACTCACACTCACTCACTCACTCACTCACTCATTCACTCATTATTTGAATCGGGGAAAGTCTTCCTTCTTTGTAGTGGATCTCTCCGTTCGCTTGTCCATCAGCATGTCCCCTGTTTGTTCGACCTCCCTCCCGTTCAACCGTCTCTCTGTTCGTCCATCTGACTGAGCCGTTCTCGTTTTATTTCAAGTTGAAAATTCGAAGTCTCCCAGGGATGCTCTCTTTCGATGGAAAGATGATTCATTTTCCTTTCAGTTTCAGGTTAAAACAAAAGTGTGTTTATGGTAACCAGGCCGGCTGTATGTTATTCTACCGACCCTAAACTTTCGTTTTCAATAATGCAAAGAAAGAATAACATTGAATGTAAACAACGAACTGTGTGCTGCCCCATCTTCCCTGCCTTATAAACACCCCGGGAATCCGCTTAAAAAAAAAGAAAGTATTTTCAGTGGCAGTAAGTTTGGTTTATGTTCAGTCTGGCCTCCTATAAAAATAAAAGTAAAAAGTTCATGCCGACCAACCGACCCTTTTATTTTCTTTTCCATGTCGCCTTAACCACAACCTGGATTTTGTTTGTTTGGTTGGGTGGTTTTTTTTGCTTATCTGTTTTTCCCTAAGATTATGTTTGCTGGTTGAGTGTCCGCATTCAGGCAAGTGTTATATACCTACGGTTGGAGTTGCTGGGTACCCTGTCTTCAGCGGAGGCGGCTTTCCCGAATTGTGGATATGCAATCTAAAGCAATCCAAAGCAATCTAAAGCAATCCTAAGCAATCTAAAGCAATCCAAAGCAATCTAAAGCAATCCAAAGCAATCTGAAGCTATCCAAAGCAATCTAAAGTTATCCTAAGCAATCTAAAGCTATCCAAAGCGATCCAAAGCAACCCAAAGCAATCCAAAGCAATCTAAAGTTATCCAAAGCAGTCTAAAGCTATCCAAAGAGTGTTTCCGGTATTGCTCTAAAGTGATCGTTGTAATCATACAGGAGTCGGTGTCCAAACTGGGACGAAAAAGCAGACGATGTCTAGTTTTTGAAACGAGTTTATCACGAGAACTGACTGGACGGTGCGTACCGTGACAGCGATCGCTTTAAGATGGACCGGAAAAGCCATTAGGATTGCTTTGGATTGCTTTGGATTGCTTTGGATTGCGTATCCATTGTCGTGCGAAACCCGCCTCGGGAACCCCTGGCTGCTGGGCTGTCAGACCTGCTCCCGTGGCTCAACCAGAAGTGACCCCCTCCTTCCCAAGACCAAAGAGGATACCAGGGGGCACCTGGGCACGATCAAATCACGCAGATCTATCTGTGCGTTCAAACTGCAATGAAAGGCGCAGCCCCCACTAACCTGCGCTGCTCACCAAACAGGTTTCAAAACCCGATTTAAACTCCAAGGAAGATAGGTCACTTCAGCAAGCTGCTGCCAATCAGACAGACAGATCAACACTTGGCTCTCCCTCACCATTTCTCGTGGTGGCATACTATTATATGTCCGAAAGAATGTTGGAAGTCTGCCTTGGTTTGACACTTGTGATCGCACAAGCATTTGTGCCCTGAGGGCGAACAGATTTGGCGAACTGATTTTCGAGCGTGAAGTATTGCTGCAAGCGAGCTGAGCGGCCCCCTATTGATAAACCCGTCTGCAGGCTCCATCGTTTATTTACTCCCAGTGTGGCAGATCTGGTTTGGTATGGTCCCTGGTGTGACTATAAATACATTTACTGCCATCGATGTCAGTCCTTTCCTTCTTCTTACCCTGAATACATGTCACCCCACCCCACTTCACCCCACCCCACCCCACTTCACCCCACCCCACCCCACTTCACCCCACCCCACCCCACTTCACCCCACCCCACCCCACTTCACCCCACCCCACCCCACTTCACCCCACCCCACCCCACTTCACACCACCCCACCCCACTTCACCCCACCCCACTTCACCCCACCCCACCCCACTTCACCCCACCCCACCCCACTTCACCCACCCCCCCACTCACCCCACCCACTTCACCCCACCCCACTTCACCCCACCCACCCCACTTCACCCCACCCCACCCCACTTCACCCCACCCACCCCCACCCCACCCCACTTCACCCCACCCCCTTCACCCCACCCCACCCCACTTCACCCCACCCTACCCCACTTCACCCCACCCCACCCCACTTCACCCCACCCCACCCCACTTCACCCCACCCTACCCCACCCCCACCCACCCCACTCCACCCCACCCCACCCTCACCCCACCCCACTTCACCCCACCCCACCCCACTTCACCCACCCCACCCCACTTCACCCCACCCCACCCCACTCACCCCTCCCCACCCCACCCACCCCTCCCCACCCTACCCACCCCTCCCCACTCCACCCCACCCTACCCCACTCACCCCACCCCACCCCACTCACCCCACCCACCCCACTTCACCCCACCCTATCCCACCCCTCCCCACCCTACCCCACTCACCCCCACCCCACCCCACCCACCCACCCCACCCCACCCCACCCCACCCCACTCCTCACCCCCCACCCACCACCCCACCCACCCCCACCCCACCCCACCCCCACCCCACCCACCCCACTCACCCCCCACCCCACTCACCCCACCCCACCCTACACACCCCACCCTACCCCACCCCCCCCACCCACCACCCCACCCCACTTCACCCCACCCACCCCACTCACCCACCCTACCCCACTCCCACCACCCCACCCACCCCCCACCCCACCCACCCCACTCACCCCACCCTACCCCACTCACCCCACCCTACCCCACTCACCCCACCCCACCCCACTTCACCCCACCCTACCCCACTTCACCCCCACCCACTCCACCCTACCCCCCACCCCACCCTACCCCACTTCACCCCACCCTACCCCACTTCACCCCACCCTACCCCACCCACCCCACCCCACCCCCACCACCACCCCACCCACCCACCCACCCCCACCCCACTCACCCCACCCACCCCCACCCCACCCCACTTCACCGCCACCCCACCCCACTCACCCACCCACCCCACTCACCCCACCCACCCCACTCCACCCACCCACCCCACCCCACGGCACCCCACCCTACCCCACTTCACCCCACCCTATCCCACTTCACCCCACTCCACTCCACCCTACCCCATCCCTCACCCCCCACCCCACGGCACCCCACCCCACTCCACACCACCCCACTCCACACCACCCACCCCACCCCACCCCATCCCACCCCTCCCCACTCCACCCTACCCCATCCCCCACCCCACCCCACCCCACTCCACCCCACCCTACCCCACTTCACCCCACCCTACCCCACCCCACCCCACTCCACACCACCCTACCCCACCCCACACCATCCCACCCCTCCCCACTCCACCCTACCCCATCCCCCACCCCACCCCACTTCACCCCATCCCACTCCACTCCACTCCATCCCACCACACTCCACCCCATCCCACCACACTCCACCCCATCCCACCCCTCCCCACTCCACCCTACCCCATCCCCCACCCCACCCCACTCCACACCACCCTACCCCATCCCCCACCCCACACGGCACCCCATCCCACTCCACACTACCAAACCCCACCCCACACCATCCCACCCCTCCTCACTCCACCCCACCCTACCCCACCCCACCCCATGGCACCCCACGGCACACCACCCCACCCCACTCCACCCCACCCTACCCCACCCCACACCATCCCACCCCTCCCCACTCCACCCTACCCCATCCCCCACCCCACCCCACGGCACCCCACCCCACTCCACCCCACCCTACCCCACCCCACACCATTCCACCCCTCCCCACTCCACTCTACCCCATCCCCCACCCCACCCCATGGCACCCCACGGCACCCCACCCTACGGCACCCCACCCCATGGCACCCCCCCCCACGGCTCCCCACCCCATGGCACCCCACCCCACTCCACCCCATCCCACCCCACCCCACGGCACTCCACCCCACTCCACCCCATCCCACTTCACCTCACACTACCCCACCCCACACCATCCAACACCTTCCCACTCCACCCTACCCCATCCCCCACCCCACTCCACGGCACCCCACGGCACCCCACCCCACTCCACACCACCCAACCCAACCCCACCCCACACCCTCCCACCCCTCCCCACTGCACCCTACTCCACCCTCCACCCCACAACACGACACCCCACCCCACCGTACCTCACTCCACCTCACCTCACTCCACTTCTCCACCCTCCGCCATCTCACCCACTCTATCCAACTTTAAAGTTTTACATGAATGCAAGATTGCGATTTTTTTTTTACTGCAGATAGGACCGTATTGTACACGTGT
Source organism: Theodoxus fluviatilis (assembly GCA_034096865.1). Lineage (NCBI taxonomy): Eukaryota > Metazoa > Mollusca > Gastropoda > Cycloneritida > Neritidae > Theodoxus > Theodoxus fluviatilis. The sequence continues at coordinate 24,074 of JAWQFJ010021354.1, forward strand.
ATTCGCTGCTGTGTTTGTCATTTGTTAAACTTGTCCATTCCTTTTGAACTTTATGTTAATTCTTTTCATCGTCGTCGTCGTTGTCATTATAATTATCGTCGTCGTCGTTTTTTTTAGTCTTCTGTCATATACACACATTCACTCACACACATACACACACACATACACACTCACACACACACACACGCACGCACGCACGCACGCACACACACCACACACACACACACACACACACACACACACACACACACACACTACTTCCCCAGCGAGTGAGTGCATCTGTAGACATGCGTGCATTCATTCTTACGGTTCCATTCACTGCAAGTGTGTCTGGAGGCTGTCTGCCTGTCTGCCTATTTCCAGACTGCAGACACACCCAACCTCTGCAGGGTCGACTCAACCTCTGCAGAGTCGACTGTGTGCGCAAGGCCACTAGAAACTTCCACTTTGGTTCAGGGCTCTTAGGTTCTTTGACGGGTATTGGGGGGGGGGAGGGGGAGGGAGGGGGAGGGACGACTTGATGAGTGACCTCGCAGCTCATTACTGGTTTATCTCCTCGCTGGCCTTAACCTATTGATTCAAACAATGAGGCCAAATGGTGGAGATCTTTGGTTTTCTTTAAAAGTTAATGTCATCCTGAGCATTATTTTAATACTATGAACTTTTTTTTGGGATGTAGGCGAAAAAACAAATTAATCGATGAATTACAATGTTTAATACGTATTGGCAGGGATGTACAAATCACGCGACCTCTTGCCCCCAGCGAGTAAAAATGTCCTCGTGCTGTAAGAACACTGAAGAGTTGCCTGCCTTATGGGCTAGGAAAAAGATAAATTAATGAAATAAAATAAAGGACTTCGATGCTGTTTCCAACTGTCATACTTAGTTCATCGGCTCATTGACTTGATTACAAGAGTCATTTCGTATGCTGCCCTGTCCGCCATCTTTCTCATTACGCGATGACTCCTCGCGAGACTACCTATCATGAAGACGCTTTCCTCGCAACAAGAATGAACTCCAACTTCGATTGATGCATTTGTGATACGTAATACCAGCTAAGATCTAACCATAGAATCTTTGATGCAAGAAAGCTGCCTCCAGAAAAAAGGGGACACCAAGCGAACAAGAGAATAAAAAGAAAGACAAAAATATTAACATGAGAAACGAAATGATTTGTTTGATGGAAAATAATACCGGTAATGTGATATGGACGGACGTGTTAAAAAAAAAAGTATTGCGGGCTTGTAAATTTTATGTGCAACTTGCCCGGCGTGCTAGAAAAAAAACACACACAACAGAACCAAACTTTGGAACACCCTGGTGTATTGGTACAGTCTCCCTCCAGAACTTCTGTACTTCTACGACAAACTGGATCGATTCTATCCCACGTGATCACGACTCCCACTCCATGACAGGAGCACAGGGTCGCATCAGTCTGCAACTATGTACAGCTCCAGTCAGTCTGCAACTATGTACAGCTCCAGTCAGTCTGCAACTATGTACAGCTCCAGTCAGTCTGCAACTATGTACAGCTCCAGTCAGTCTGCAGCTATGTACAGCTCCAGTCAGTCTGCAACTAAGTACAGCTCCAGTCAGTCTGCAACGATGTACAGCTCCAGTCAGTCTGCAACTATGTACAGCTCCAGTCAGTCTGCAACTATGTACAGCTCCAGTCAGTCTGCAACTATGTACAGCTCCAGTCAGTCTGCAACTATGTACAGCTCCAGTCAGCCTGCAGCTATGTACAGCTCCAATCAGTCTGCAACTATGTACAGCTCCAGTCAGTCTGCAACTATGTACAGCTCCAGTCAGTCTGCAACTATGTACAGCTCCAGTCAGTCTGCAACTATGTACAGCTCCAGTCAGTCTGCAACTATGTACAGCTCCAGTCAGTCTGCAACTATGTACAGCTCCAGTCAGTCTGCAGCTATGTACAGCTCCAGTCAGTCTGCAACTATGTACAGCTCCAGTCAGTCTGCAGCTATGTACAGCTCCAGTAAGTCTGCAACTATGTACAGCTCCAGTCAGTCGGCAACTATGTACAGCTCCAGTCAGTCTGCAGCTATGTACAGCTCCAGTCAGTCTGCAACTATGTACAGCTCCAGTCAGTCTGCAACGATGTACAGCTCCAGTCAGTCTGCAACTATGTACAGCTCCAGGGGCCGGTTGCATTGCTCGGTCGTAGCTGCGCCTAAGTTACGCACGACTAAATGCCCTACGTGCGACTAACTGCTCCATCGCATAGGACCAGAATCTTCAGTTGCACACGACTGTCAGAGGCCTACCTATAAATTGTGTTGGCTTCATTGAAAAAAGACAACAGGCAGGCTCTGCATCAATTGAACAAGCGTACCCTGGCATAGCTGTAGAAACGTGTGTTCAACCCGAGTTGGATGGTTACACGCCGTTATGAATTGATTGATGAGGAAAACTTAATTGTCGTAGGCAGAAGTAACCGGTTTTACGTTCAGTTGCCCGGAATTGGACTAGTGTGATGATGATGATGATGATGATGATGATGATGATGATGATGATGATGATGATGATGATGATGATGATGATGATGATGATGATGATGATGATGATTTTGCATGAAGTGTGAAGAGTTACTTTGATGATGATGATGACGATGATGATGACGATGATGATGATGATGATGATGATGATGATGATGATGATGATGATGATGATGATGATGATGATGCTGATGATTTTGCATGAAGTGTGAAGAGTTACATTGATGATGATGATGACGACGATGATGATGACGACGACGATGATGATGATGATGATGATGATGATGATGATGATTTTGCATGAAGTGTGAAGAGTTACTTTGATAGTATTGCCTCTTTGCAAGATAATTCCACTATTTTGTTTATTGAGAGTTACACTTCTCACAAACCAGCTCATTTTCTAATAGCTCTCAATTGCAAATGCATTTACCACCTCTCTCTCTCTCTCTCTCTCTCTCTCTCTCTCTCTCTCTCTCTCTCTCTCTCTCTCTCTCTCTCGTCGTGTGTGTGCGTGCGTGCATGGTTGTGTGTGTGTGATCCGACCTGTACCCACCTGCTCAGAATCAACATTTGTCAGTGAAAGAATCTGAACTGGAAAAGGGATAGAAATAGTGCCAGGATCTATAGTATTTGAATTTCTAAATGGTGATTCCTGCATTGGCATACTTTATCTTGCCGCAATCTGCAAGCTTGGACTCCACAGCCACACAGCCATCAACGTGAGATTTCCACTCCCCACCTGCCCACGCCAGGCAGCACCAGTCTCCCCATAGACAAGCCGCCATTCCACTATGCCATTTCCAGGCCAGGCTGATACAGTGGTCTGGTTTTCATAGCTGCTGTTGCGTAGCTAACAAAGGGCGCGATTGCGAGAGGGACTGTGTGTCTGTGCGTGTTTGTATTGTAAGCCA
>JAWQFJ010021354.1:32500-35191 GCA_034096865.1 Theodoxus fluviatilis
GAGAGGCTAGGTGGCGCTTTGGTCACATATGGTGAGAGGCTAGGTGGCGCTTTGGTCACATATGGTGAGAGGCTAGGTGGCGCTTTGGTCACATATGGTGAGAGGCTAGGTGGCGCTTTGGTCACATATGGTGAGAGGCTAGGTGGCGCTTTGGTCACACATGGTGAGAGGCTAGGTGGCGCTTTGGTCACATATGGTGAGAGGCTAGGTGGCGCTTTGGTCACACATGGTGAGAGGCTAGGTGGCGCTTTGGTCACACGTGGTGAGAGGCTAGGTGGCGCTTTGGTCACACGTGGTGAGAGGCTAGGTGGCGCTTTGGTCACACACGGTGAGAGGCCAGGTGGCGCTTTGGTCACACAAGGTGAGAGGCTAGGTGGCGCTTTGGTCACACACGGTGAGAGGCCAGGTGGCGCTTTGGTCACACATGGTGAGAGGCTAGGTGGCGCTTTGGTCACACGTGGTGAGAGGCCAGGTGGCGCTTTGGTCACACAAGGTGAGAGGCCAGGTGGCGCTTTGGTCACACATGGTGAGAGGCCAGGTGGCGCTTTGGTCACACATGGTGAGAGGCCAGGTGGCGCTTTGGTCACACGTGGTGAGAGGCTAGGTGGCGCTTTGGTCACACGTGGTGAGAGGCTAGGTGGCGCTTTGGTCACACGTGGTGAGAGGCTAGGTGGCGCTTTGGTCACACGTGGTGAGAGGCTAGGTGGCGCTTTGGTCACACGTGGTGAGAGGCTAGGTGGCGCTTTGGTCACACACGGTGAGAGGCCAGGTGGCGCTTTGGTCACACAAGGTGAGAGGCTAGGTGGCGCTTTGGTCACACACGGTGAGAGGCCAGGTGGCGCTTTTGTCACACATAGTGAGAGGCTAGGTGGCGCTTTGGTCACACGTGGTGAGAGGCCAGGTGGCGCTTTGGTCACACACGGTGAGAGGCCAGGTGGCGCTTTGGTCACACATGGTGAGAGGCTAGGTGGCGCTTTGGTCACACAAGGTGAGAGGCCAGGTGGCGCTTTGGTCACACACGGTGAGAGGCCAGGTGGCGCTTTGGTCACACATGGTGAGAGGCCAGGTGGCGCTTTGGTCACACACGGTGAGAGGCCAGGTGGCGCTTTGGTCACACATGGTGAGAGGCTAGGTGGCGCTTTGGTCACACACGGTGAGAGGCCAGGTGGCGCTTCGGTCACACACGGTGAGAGGCTAGGTGGCGCTTTGGTCACACAAGGTGAGAGGCCAGGTGGCGCTTTGGTCACACGTGGTGAGAGGCTAGGTGGCGCTTTGGTCACACACGGTGAGAGGCCAGGTGGCGCTTTGGTCACACATGGTGAGAGGCTAGGTGGCGCTTTGGTCACACATGGTGAGAGGCCAGGTGGCGCTTTGGTCACACAAGGTGAGAGGCTAGGTGGCGCTTTGTGTGTTTGCTTGTGCGGTGTGTGCGGTGATGTTTCTGGAGGCTGGCTTTAGCAGTCAGTGTGTTGTGGCGCGTGGGTGTTAGGTTCGATCCTCCAAATCCGTTTGATGGAAAGGTTGGATCTACAGGTAGGTGATATCACCCTGTCCCGATGTCTCCGAGCAACCTGTTTTGCTGCTTGGGGCCGCCCCAGGTAGAGCTACTGGAGCAGGCCCTGAAAGCCCAGCAGCCAGGGGCTCCAGCTGATATCGCACCCAGGGGCTCGGGCCGCATGTCTGCAGCCAGCAGTTCCAGGGTGTGGGTGGGGAGTGCGCTCCAGCGGAATTTGCCGTGTTTTGTATGAGGTCATCTCATTGGAAAAAGTCAAATACTTGTTTCCATAATGCCAGATCTGTACAAGAGCTTAAATTGTACTTTGCTTAGCTTCGCTTAAATTTGCTTCTGGGTTGCAAGCATTTGCTCATAGTATCTTCCTCTGCGGTTCTGATGCTTGCAAGTGCTCACTTTTTTCACTGCTTACCTTCTGGCTTGCAAACAGTTACGCAGTGCTTTCTGTGTATGATTCTGACGTTTGCAAGTGGCGCCCCCCCCCCCCCCCCCCCCCTTCTTTCTTAGCTTATTGCTTGCAAGCTATTGTGTAGTGCTCTCTTTGCTGTTCTGACATTTGCAAGTGCTTACTTTGTTCTCGACTTAGCTTTTGTTGCTTACAAGCAGTTGCTCTTTGCTTCCTTTGCCGTTCTGATTTTTGCAAGTTTTGTTCTTCGTGACATTTGCGAGCACTCGTTTCTTGATTATTCTGCTGAAACAACGTTTGAGAGCGTTCGCTGTTAACGGTACCGCAGCGGATTCGTAGCATCAGCTAACGTTTACTTTGTGCTGCTCTTACATTCCGTTTGCAGCTCACATTTTCTGCATAGTCTATTGAACGCATCTTTCGCGAAAGCTAACACACTCTGTGACATCTGTTGAGTATGGCAGTTTTCTGTATAAGGCAGAACGTTCGTGAACGTTCACTGCGATCGATCGTTTTCAGCTTGCTCTACGAAACGGAAACGTTCGTAAACACTCACTTATTCTGTGTACAGAACAGAACGCTTGCGAACGTTCACGCGTGAAGTGCTTACTCTGATGAACTTGATGTTTGGAAGCGCTCGTTTTCAGCGCGCACAGCGGAACGGAAACGTTTGCAAACTCTCTTTTACTCAGCTTGTACATGTACTACTGATGGGCGATGAACACAACATATGCTCGCACTCGCTCGTCTTCTGCTTGGCCAGCTGAATGGA
>JAWQFJ010021356.1:5000-51776 GCA_034096865.1 Theodoxus fluviatilis
CCCTGGTAGGTCTCCTGTGCAGAGAATACTCCTCTGCGTGCGTGTGTATGTTTGCGCACGCATGTGTGTGTGTGTGTGTGCATGCATGCGTGCGTGCGTATGTGTGTGCGTGTTTGTGTGTTTGTGTGTGTGCATGCGTGCCTGCGTGCATGCATGTGTGTGTGTGTGTGCATGCATGCGTGCGTGCATGCGCTCCGACCACGCCATGATTCAGCTGATCCCATCCTACCGCCAGAAGCTGAAGTCAGCCAAGCCCCAGGTGAGAACAGTTAAGCGCTGGAACCAAGACTCCATACAGCAGCTCCAGGGCTGCCTGGACTGTACAGACTGGGACGCGCTCACCTGCACCTGCGCAGACATCCACGAGCGCACAGACGTCGTCACGTCGTACGTCAGCTTCTGTGAGGATTTCTGTATCCCCACCAGGCAAGTTAAAACGTGGCCTAACGACAAACCTTGGTTCTCCGGCAGCCTAAGGGCGTTGGTGAAGGCTAAGGAGGAAGCCCACAGCAGCGGTGACGTGGCGGCCTACAAGCGCGCCAAGTACGACCTCGAGAAGGCGATCCGCAAGGCCAAGTGGAGCTACAGACAGAAGCTGGAGGCTCAGTTCCAGTCAGGCAACGCGCGAGCGGTGTGGCAGGGCCTGCAGTCCGTCACCAACTTCAAGAAGAAGGGCACTTGCGCTGACACCAGTGACAAGCAGCTACCCGACAAGCTCAACGAGTTCTATGCTCGTTTTGATCGCAAGAACACTGCTCCTGTCACGGTCACGCCCCCTGACCCCGCCTCCCCTCTCCCCCCTCCCTTCATTGTTGAGGAGTCGGCGGTGAGGAAACTGTTCAAGAAAGTGAACAGCAGGAAGGCGGCTGGTCCCGACGGAGTGTCCTCCTCAACGATAAAACACTGCTCCGAGCAGCTTGCCCCGGTCTTCACGCAGATCTTCAACTCCTCCCTTGAACAGTCTGTCGTCCCCTCTGGCTTCAAACGCTCCACCATCATTCCCGTCCCCAAGAAGGCAATGGCGGCGTCCCTCAACGACTACCGCCCGGTCGCCCTGACTTCGGTGGTGATGAAGGTCTTCGAGCGACTAGTCCTCAAGCATATCCAGTCCGTCACCACCGACAGGATGGACTCGCGGCAGTTTGCATACCGGACCAATCGGTCTGTCGACGACGCCGTCGCGCTGGCCATCCACTTCGTCCTCCAGCATCTCGAGTCGCCCAACAACTATGCCCGACTCCTCTTTGTGGACTACAGCAGCGCTTTTAACACCATCGTCCCTCAGAGACTCTTTGACAAGCTGCTGACCCTCGACCTCTCTCCTTCCATCTGTCACTGGGTCCTGGACTTTCTCCTGCGTCGTCCCCAGGCCGTTAAGATCAGCGACCTCACCTCCCAGACCCTCATCCTGAACACTGGCGCCCCCCAGGGGTGCGTGCTGTCCCCTCTCCTCTACTGCCTCTACACGAACGACTGCGTGTCCCATCACGAGTCTGTGCAGCTCATCAAGTTCGCGGACGACACTACAGTCGAAGGTGCGATCTCCAACAGCGACGAATCCCACTACCGCCGGGAAGTCGACTGCTTGGTGTCGTGGTGTGGTGAGAACAGTCTTGAGCTGAACACCACCAAGACCCAGGAGATGATCGTCGACCTGAGGAAGAATCCCACCCCTATCGTTCCACTGATGATCGGCGGCCAGGCCATTGAGATCGTGGACTGTTTCAAGTTCCTCGGCACGCTCATCTCCTCCGACCTCAGTTGGGGCAACAACATTGACGGCATCCATAAGAGTGCCCAGCAGCGGCTGTACTTCCTGAGGCAGCTCAAGAAGTTTGGACTGTCTCCGGAGATCATGCTCCAGTTCTACCGTGCTGTGGTGGAAAGTGTTCTTACCTTCTCCATCTGTGTGTGGTTCGGAGGGGCCACTCAACAGCAGAAAGACAAGCTGGAGCGTGTCGTGCACGCTGCTGGCAGGATCATTGGCCGTGATCTGCCCTCCCTAGCCTCTATCTACGCCCAGCGCATAGTGCGCAAGTCCCGTAAGATTGTGGCGGACCCCTCCCACCCTGCTTGTTCCCTCTTCCAGCTCCTTCCCTCTGGCCGTCGTTTCAGGTCCCTCAAAACGCGCACATGCCGTTTTCAGAACTCGTTCTTCCCCACGGCGGTGACGGAGCTCAACGCTGTCCAGAACCTCCCCAGGCAGCGTTGCCGCCGCTGATCCTGTCGGCGGTGCGCACACACTTCTCCACATCTATGACAGTGCCACTTTCTCTTTTGTGCTTCCTCTGGGCTATATGGACTGCTACTGAGTGTGGTTGGGGGTGGGGGGAGGGGTGGGGGAGGAGGTGGGGGTGGGGAAGGGTTGGTCTTCTTGTAGCTTTCACTGTTTTTTGTATTGTTCTACTGTATTCTTTTGTGGGGTGACGGGGGTGGGATGGGGGTGGGGGGGTGGGGGGGTACGTCTTAGTGGTCTTGTCTCTGTTCATATGTATTATTTATTGCCACTTAAAAGGGGGGTGGGTGGGTGGGTGTATCATCTTAGTTTGTTCCTCTTTTGTCAACAGTTCTTAAATAGTAACTTAACTGTTCATTGTATATTGCCCCATTTACCAGTTAACCCTTTTGGTTTCAGGTGTAGTCTTATCTCTTGTCTGTGTGCAGCTGCGTGTGTGTCGTGAGTGAGGTACATCGGGAAATGTCCATGTTTTTTGCATTAACGGCGTGTTAGGGTGTGTAAGCGATGCGTGTGTTTGGCTTTTTGTTTTGTTTCTTTTAGCCTTCATCACTTAGTTTTCCTCGTGCCCGTTTTTTAAATGATGTCACTTGGCGCAATAAATTACTGTGTACTGTGTACTGTGTACTGTGTGTACTGAGAGAGAGAGAGAGAGAGAGAGAGAGAGAGAGAGAGAGAGAGAGAGAGAGAGAGAGAGAGAGAGAGAGTGTGTGTATTTGATTGTGTCAGTGTCTGTATGTGTGTGTATGAATTTCTCTGAGGTTTTATATGTACAGTAGAGTCCATCTATATGTCGGCATGCATATATGTCGGAGTCCGCTTATATGTCGGGAGACCCCCTTGAACGGAATCCGTCCCTTCTTTGTATGACTAAAAACTCAGGAAGCTATATGTCGGGTCTGATGACGGCAAGCACGCTTATATGGCGGGTCAGCTGAGACCAAGTGACAACTTTGACAACTAATCTACCCGCCACAGTGAGTGCAGCAACACCGCGAGAGGGTGAGAGAAGTGTTCACAGGCTAGACTCTCTCACTCTCACAAGTGTAAGACAGTCATTCCTTGCTCAAACTCAGCCAACATGGCCACACCAAAGAAAAGGATCCCCCTCTCTGTAGCTGACAAGTTGAAAATGCTTGACAGAATAAAGTCCGGAGAACCAAGACAAAAACTTGTTGCAGAGATGGGGATTTTGATGAGAACACTCGAGAGGATCATAGCAAATGAAACGGAAATTCGTGACACCGCTGCCACCATCCCAGACAAGTTGCGAAAACGAAAATGAACTGGCAAAAAATTAGGATGTTGAGTTTTGGTTTCCCATCATTTTTGACTCACATGCGAAGCAAAAGTGAGTCTATGTACTGAGCCGTGTCGTCCGTCCGTCCGTCCGGGCGTAAAAAACTTAAACGTTGGATTTTTCTCGGAGACTATTAAGTCTATCAACACCAAATGTGGCATGATGGTGTATGATGACAAGGCCTCAAAAAACATACACAGTGACTTGACCTTGCTTCAAGGTCAAGGTCACAGGAGCCATAAATGTGGTCTCAAAAACAGTCATTTTTCACATTTTCCCAATTTTCTCCCACGTTATTGAGAATGGCGACCTTAGCTACAAGTGGTATATAGGTCAAAGCAAGCCCTATCTTTTGATACCAGTTTGGTTGACCTTGCTTCAAGGTCAAGGTCACAGGAGCTCTTCAAAGTTGGATTGTATACATATTTTGAAGTGACCTTGACCCTGAACTATGGAAGATAACTGTTTCAAACTTAATAATTATGTGGGGCACATGTTATACTTTCATCATGAGACACATTTGGTCACATATCATCAAGGTCAAGGTCACTTTGACCCTTATGAAATGTGACCAAAATGGGGTAGTGAACCACTAAAAGTGACCATATCTCATGGTAGAAAGTGCCAATAAGCACCATTGTGCTTCCTATGTCTTGAATTAACAGCTTTGTGTTGCATGACCTTGGATGACCTTGACCTTGGGTCAAGGTCACATGTATTTTGGTAGGAAAAATGTGTAAAGCATTTCTTTGTGTATGATGTCATTGGTAGGTTTAGTTGTTTGACCTTGACCTTGAAGGTCACCTGAAGGTCAAGGTCATATAAAGGTCAAGGTCAAGCATGTGAGTCGTATGGGCTTTGCCCTTCTTGTTCTTTCTTTGTCCTGTTAGTTTTGTCTCTGATTGACCTGTTATTTTCAGTCTTTTGTCATTCATGTTGTTGTTTTGTCACAAGATGAGAGTGATACACGTATACATAATTGTACATGCCCGATTGTGTGATTGAGTTATGACGGAGTTGCTTCCCTTGACCCTGACCCCCAACCTCACGTACATGTCGGGTCCGCTTATATGTCGGGTCAAACGGCTGGACAAACACCCGTCATATATCCGGACTCCACTGTATATGCTTTTCTGTCTGTAATGCATTTTTACAGTGACATAAACATAAGGAAAACTTTTACATAACTTAGTATGCTGATAACTTTACTTGACGTTTTCTCAAAAACTGTTTTTCAAACTTTAGTCCTGTTTCTCATGCATGGTCTCATTTTCTCTGTATCCTTGGGTTTTCATTGAATTGAAATGCTCAAAAAGATTTAATAATACAGAGTAACTGAGCTTATCATGAAATGTGGTTGTTTGTTCAACATTTGTTTTCCTTCTTCTGATAAATGGAACCTGTGGTTTCACCTGTGTAACCCTATCTTATTTATGGGCTGATTTGAGTCGACAATTGCCATTCACCTTCTATAGGTCACGATGGTCTCTAACACTTGCAATGCAAATCTATGCCCTCCATCTTTCCAGCTCCTCATTCAGACACTGTGTGCGTGGTCTACCGGCACAATGGCAGCTTGGGCAGCAGAGACCAGGTGGAAATTCAGGACCAGGGGACCAGACTTTTGTCATCAGGAGCTTCCAATCACCGTCCAGCTGCTTCCGACCTTGAGTGTGAGGACCTGCCACCCAGCTATGAGGAGGCCCTGCAGATGCCTATGCCAAATGGGGCTCATGGCTCCAAGGAAGAGGAGCCCCTCTATGCCAACACATAGCTCGGGAATCAACCAGATGGATGATTCTTTTGAATACTAGACTTGATGCATTTACAACCGAACAGCTACAAAGAGCCAAGCTGACAGTTATTCTGGATGAACTGAGTGAACTCTTTTGTAATTATTTTTGAAACAGTTCTATCATTCTGTTTCTACATTAGCACACCGTTTATGGTAGCATAATGTGCAGTGATAAGCTTTGGAAAAATGGAGACTTTCTAGAAGATGGGCATCATTGGATATGGGGAATTTCATTGTGTTAATGACATGTTGTCATGAAACATCCCACCATCAAACATTAGAGATACCAGCGTAGTTGAGAGAATCTGTGTTGGGGAGGTTGGGTCTGAAAGGTGTGTGACTATACAAGAACTTGGGTTGGATGACTGCAACTCATTTCACGAGGCAGGAAAAACGCTTGCCATGCTAGACCAGGAGACTGACTTGCCAGCTTTCAGTATTCAGTACCTAGGCAGTAAGAGCAGTGCGAACATTCACCAGGAGGTTGTGAGTTTGATGCCCACCTCAGCCCAAAACTTTTTACATCAGGTGCAGCGGGGTTTCCGCTCAACATTGGGCAGTGCCAGCACCATTCTAGTCTTGTGGGGTGAATGGATGGAGACTTACAGGGTAATTGAGGTTTTTGATTTTCATTTTATAATAATTATTAAATAAAGGGATTTCTCTTAAATGTGAAAACAAGTTTATGTGTTAGATGAAAATGATATCATTTGGACATTTGATTTGCCTGGTATTTCTTGAGAAATAATGGTTCCTAGCAGTTAAATCATATGATACAAGAGCAGAATATCACTCTCTTCTACTCTTCTAGTCATCACTAAGTATTCTTGGCCTTGCGACGTTTTTCCGACTGAAAAATCTTGCCTATATTCCATTGTTGCTATTGTTTGTTTGTTTTTTTTTGGGGGGAGGGGTTTCTTAATGAGTAGACACATTATAGTAATCATACAAATTTTATTTCTCCTTTCTTATCTGTTGATATGAGGAAAAATTTTGTTCACTAGGATTAGCTTTGCTTCATTATGAAGCCAGTGTGAAGTAAACCATAGCAAATGGCATCAGACTGGCAACTCTGTCCTCCCTTATCAGGTAGTCCTGGAGGCTGCAGATCTTTTTAGTGCTGCTGTTGTGGCGGCTTTGCTAGCCATTTGTATTAGACAATCTGCAGGCATGAATGTTAAAAATGCTTCTGTTCTTTTGTCCTTCATTGTGTTCTTTTTGTGCTTGGACCAAAGAAAAGGCTAGTTTTGCAGTTGTGGTAATACAGGAGGAGAGAAAAGTGCAAATGAACAATTGAAGAGAATAAGGGTGGGAATTATTCGGATGAATGTAAGTTAGGGGGAAAATGTCTTGCTGCTCCCATTTTTTTCTGTCCATTTATAATTTTTTTTTTCTCTTCTGCATCTGCATCATTGCATGTCTTTTTGTTTTAACTTTGAGCTTAATTAAGATTTTTTGTCCATCTTTTTCTACTAGTACTAGCACTAGGGAAACTATATGTGTGTAAAATAAAGAGCCCTTGGTGTGCTTTCTTTTTAAAAACTTTAAGCAAATGGAAGGCGTTGATTATCTTTCCTCACATGGAGTACGATGATGGGCTTTTTAGTTCTTTCATGTAGATAATTCGTATGCATCCATTATGAGCAGATTAGTATTTATAAACGTAATCAACAAGTGTCACATTAAACGCATGACAGATACAGTTTAGCTATACGTTTTTTCTGCAGAGTTTTTGTTTCACTTATCACATAACTTTTGTGGCAGTCTCATTGCTTAAATTTTTTTGGACAAAAATAGCCATGCCAGAATTTTTGTGGAATGTTAACTAATTTTGTAATATCACACATTCAATTTATGTCTAAGTACTTACTTCATATTGAAGTTGGTGACTAATCTTACAGAGTCACTTGAAATCTGACCATGACCCTGGAAGTGTTGTGGGAGACTTCTTGGGGATTCACTTTCTCATGAAGTAGCTGCAGATGCAGCAGTGGCTATCATAGGACTACGTGTATGCATGTGCTGTATGCTTGGAGAGATGGCCTTCATTTACATGTTAGAGAGAGTGTGTGTGTGTGTGTGTGTGTGTGTGTGTGTTTGTGTGTGTGTGTGTGTGTGTGTGTGTGTGTGTGTGTGTGTGTGTGTGTGTGTGTGTGTGTGTGTGTGTGTGTGTGAAAGCATTGTTTCATTTGACTCTAGTCCGATTGATGTTTTCCCCCCAGAAGTCCACCAATTCACTTGTGCATTCACTCACTGATGCGCTAACTCACTCATTGCCATGTACTTTAAGCTAGTCTTTTGTTTTTACCTCTAATCCTTTTGATGAGAAACCCATTCACCCTTGCAGTCAGTTGTGTCCTTGTCTGGTTATTTTGAATGACAGTGCACATGCTGTGTATGGTGCTCTCACACATAATCTTTTCTGGAAAAGGTCCCATTCTCCCATTTTGAGTCTTCCCTCTATCCTTTCACCCTTCCCATGAAAACCCATTCAGATGCTTCTTAAAAAAAAGTTTTTGTGTTACACCAAAGAGCACTTTTGAGAGAGTTTTTGCAGTGTCTGTAGTCCTGACAGAATAATCAGTGTAGAGAATCTATTAAAAAAAGATGAAAATTCACCTCATCTTTGCACATATACATGGATATTTTCCACACACTTCCTGGAATGCAATTTATAGTTGAGAATCTTTGAGGACAACCTGACTCTGCTGAAAGAAAGTGAAAGTTTACTGTTATGCAGACTTTGGTTCTAACTGTTTAGGAACTGCTTAGTTATACCAGTTGTTCAGTGCACACTGGACACTTCTCCAAGATATCCATAGCATAGATTCCTGGCCATTGCCAACTCTAAACACGCTCTATGTGTGTTGATATTCCAACTCAAAGTGTGCCATTGGTTCTTGGTTTTGGAGCTGTATTTATTTGGTTGAAAATGTCCAATAAACATTGACATCTGGGCTGTTGTAGATTTTAAGAATTTATTCTTTTTGGTATGGAGTTTGTGGAATGTTCCAAGAGGAGTACATTTTCCATGGGTTTGATACATGCATACTCATTTGTGCATGGCTTTGTAGCCTGCCTATCCACTGCCTGCCAGCTTGATTGCATTGCTGTCTTCCCTTAGGATGTACTGAGCATTTTCTGTCTGATATTGTGCTCTGCTGCAGATGTGTCTCTTGACTTGTTTTACTATGAGTGAAAGGCTGGCTGTAAGTTTAAATGATAAGTTACTCATTTTTTCTAGATTTGTGTATGGTGCTCAAACTTATCAGAGCATCTTTCTTTGTTGTATTTTGTTTTGTTTTTTGTTTTGCTTTTTTGTTCTGTTTAGATATTGAATTCTCAGTATGAAAACTTCAACAATGTGAAGTTCTCTTTTTGAACAAATTACACCCCAGGAGGGACTAGCCTCTTGTGTAGTCAGAATTGTATTATTATCATTATGTTATTGTCATTGTCGTCGTGGTCGTCATCATCATCATCATCATCATCATCATCATCATCATCATCGATTATTGTGATAATGATCATATGCCTTCTAATTTAGCTTGAAAGTGATGGGTGTGATGAAACGCCAAGTTTACTAATTGCTGGGTCCTCTTCTTCAAATGTGAAATGTTCCTTTCAGTGTTGGATTTAGATCATCCTATGGAAAGATGAAGTCATGGGTGACTGCTAAATGAACAAATATCAAGAGCCCAGAGGAACTTATATTCTTGTTGGCATGTTTGTCTTTAGTTTTCCACCACATGAAATGAAAGATGTGTACAGTTCAGTCAACATGCACCACACATTCCTTCGATAAGAACAATTCTTTGCAAAGGAAATGATCAAAGTTTTACTCCAGACTGCTTGATAAATGGAAGTAAATCTCCTTTGATGTGGAAAAATCAGGAAGTGATTATATTTTATTCTAATCGTGTGTGTTGAAATGGCATTGCTGCTGCTGTTTGTTGTGTTTTGTGGATTTTTGTCCTGATCTGCAGACTATTTCTGTGTGTTACTGATGCTATGGAGTGGTTTTGTGCTTGCCAGATATACCAGTGAGTATCAGTAATATTCTTGCTTTTTAGGGTTTAAGGAAAATGGTTGTGTGTAGTGCTAAATGTTTTTAATTTTGCAATTTTAAAAACTTGTCCTTTTGTGAGTTGTGAATTTGTGTTTGATGCTGTATTAATTTGAATCATGTTAAAAAATCTTTATCATGGCATATTTCTATCCGCATTGTAGGCTGGCTTTGAAGTGTAAGACTGCATTTACAGAGCACTGCAACTTCTTTTGAAATGTTTGCACATCTGTTGATTGGATTGTGAAGTTTTGTATGTATATTTTCAAACTGAAATCTAATGCTTGTTGGATTACTATCAGTATGTGAATATTTTGACATTACTTCATAAGTTCAAGGCATTTATTTTTCTGCCTGTGTTTATTTCTGTGCCATGAATATATTACGATTGTTATGAACATTTCCATTGGCTCACATGAATAGAAAGGTCTTTACTAGATGAGATTTCCGGTGATGGAAATCAGAGCTACATGTGTAGATAGAGTGTTGATATCTGTCCTAAAATCATCAGACTCGGGCATCCAGCCCAAGAGCAGATTAGGACAGCTACTGCCATTTTTGGTGACTGTTGAATCCAGGAATCTCACATTTCCATCATGGCACCGTTTGAAAAACCATTTGGGTCATCTTAGTTGAGTTGCTGGATATGATGGGTAAAGACAAAAAGCTCTCCATGAAGGAAAAGCTGTGTTGAGTCCCAGCAGTGAAGAGGGTGCCATTCTGCTTGAGGTCCCACATACTTCTCTGCCCCCCTTGATCCAGTAACCATTGTCCTTCTGCGTCAACTTAGGATAAGGTCCCACTTTGGTTCTGAGACATCCATTATTCATCATCATGCGGCTTCCATTACATATTCTTTTTGTGTTTTGTTTTGGTTTTTAAATAAATCTTTTGAGGCTCTGGAGTCTGAAAATTTGCATGGTGATAATTTGATTCTGCTGTGATAAATTGTGCAAGTATTATGAGCTTCTTCTGATGGTATTTCTATCCTGCGTATTCTTTCGTTCTTGAATCTGTATTTGTCGGACACTCATGGATGATACAGCCATGGTAGAAGCACTAACATTGTTTCCCTTGGGGTGCTCACCAAGACTACTTTTTGACTCACATGCGAAGCAAAAGTGAGTCTATGTACTGAGCCGTGTCGTCCGTCCGTCCGGGCGTCCGTCCGTCCGTAAAAAACTTAAACGTTGGATTTTTCTCGGAGACTATTAAGTCTATCAACACCAAATGTGGCATGATGGTGTATGATGACAAGGCCTCAAAAAACATACATAGTGACTTGACCTTGCTTCAAGGTCAAGGTCACAGGAGCCATAAATGTGGTCTCAAAAACAGTCATTTTTCACATTTTCCCAATTTTCTCCCACGTTATTGAGAATGGCGACCTTAGCTACAAGTGGTATATAGGTCAAAGCAAGCCCTATCTTTTGATACCAGTTTGGTTGACCTTGCTTCAAGGTCAAGGTCACAGGAGCTCTTCAAAGTTGGATTGTATACATATTTTGAAGTGACCTTGACCCTGAACTATGGAAGATAACTGTTTCAAACTTAATAATTATGTGGGGCACATGTTATACTTTCATCATGAGACACATTTGGTCACATATCATCAAGGTCAAGGTCACTTTGACCCTTATGAAATGTGACCAAAATGGGGTAGTGAACCACTAAAAGTGACTATATCTCATGGTAGAAAGTGCCAATAAGCACCATTGTGCTTCCTATGTCTTGAATTAACAGCTTTGTGTTGCATGACCTTGGATGACCTTGACCTTGGGTCAAGGTCACATGTATTTTGGTAGGAAAAATGTGTAAAGCATTTCTTTGTGTATGATGTCATTGGTAGGTTTAGTTGTTTGACCTTGACCTTGAAGGTCACCTGAAGGTCAAGGTCATATAAAGGTCAAGGTCAAGCATGTGAGTCGTATGGGCTTTGCCCTTCTTGTTGTTGTTGTTTTGTTTTTTGTGCCTTGGATGTTGTCTTGTGTGTGCTTTGAATTTCATCTGCTTTTGGTTTGTCTTCTCACTCGTGCTCTGTTTTGTATGGACTGCATAGATGCTGACATGATTCAGGTGCGAGCTTTTTCTTTTGTGTGCTTTGTTTATAATGGGCCTTCTGTCCTGAGCAGAATGTGTCCTGGGGGTGTGCAGGGGACGTGTCACGGGCACTTTTCCTTCAGCTTTGCCTTGGGGCATTATGTCTGTTTGAGCATGCTGTCCTTCCTTGATCATGTCCAAAAATGTGTGTGTGTGGTGCACACTCAAATGTGTGCAACCATGCACGTATGGGTGCATGCATATGTGTGAATGTGTGTGTGTGTGTCTGTGTGCTCATGTGTGTGTCTGTGCGATATGCAGCTGCATTGAATTGTGCTCTTTTTCATAATTCTTTTAAGGTTCTTAAGGCTGTCTTTCTGTTCTGCTTCACTATATCTGTGCCATTTTGGAAATGATACATCCTGCTTTTGTTGTCATTACTGTATGCCTCTCTCCACAAGTCTGTCTTGAGGATTTATTGTGGGCTGAACTTGTATGGAACTGTGATTAGGGTAATTTTCCCACCTGAGCAGTGTCTGGTTGTGTCTAGTATGAGCAGTGTCTTCAAGGATTTTGTCTGCTTTTGGTTGTGTTCATCTTGAGACACTGTCAACAATTTTGCATTCTTCTTTATCGTATGTCTTTCTTGCACAGCAGTTGTCCTTGGAATCTGCGATTCTTTGCTTTGCATGTCTTGGGCAGTCTCCCCAGGGTCTTTGTTTTTCCAGATCTGTGTTTTGTCACAATGTCTGGAGTGGAATTGGTATTCGCTGAGCTGCTATCTATTGACTGTGTCTTCACGTAGCTCTGTCTGTGATTAGCTTCATCTCTTCAGGATGGTTCATGTAGTTTGTAATGGACTGTGTGTTTTGAACAGAGCTGCTTTACCTGTACCTTATGCAGGTTCTTTCTTGATGTGTGTGTGACTTGAGCTGTGTCTGTCGTGCTGTATGTTTGTTGCAGTATCAGAAATAAAGCTGGTCACTGCTGTAACATTGCTGCCCTGGTGAGCTGCTTGATTCTCTGGTCTGTGTCCTATTGTCGAGTAAGAACGGTGCTGACAGGATGTGTCCACTCTTGTAAAATAAACATTTGCAAGAATATTACACCTGCAGAACAGACTTAAAGATGTACTTCTGACCTAGTCTCTTTGTTGTACTGTTAAGGCATGGCAGTTTGTGTTGTCATTACTCTTCTCTGGATTCGATGTGTGTGGCCATACAGTTAAAGGGCTTGCTTTCTCTATTTTCATGGCTACAATTCCATTCATATTGTAGCTGATTCCCAACATGGTTTTGTCAACGTATTCCAAATGCTCAGCAGTTGATTCAGTCATGTGAGCTTTTCCCAGTGTGAATGACATTAAAGATGGTATTTGTAACCAATTCACCCATTGTTTTCATTCAAAACTGTTTTTTCCAGATTGATTTACAATAGTTGGAAAAGGGTCTTTTAGATGAAATAGAAAGTGTTATCTGTTCATAGATCAGAAATTCCTACATACAAATCTATCCATCCGTCAAACAAATTGCATTGAATCCAAGAAGTATGAAAAATGATGGATGAGAGGCTCAAGGAATTGTACAAAATACATGTATACTGAAGTTGAGAATTATTTTCCACAGTTTTCCCCAATGACTTTGGAGCGTTATCAATCAGTACATCTTTCTGTGTCACATTTCTGCCGTCATTTTGAAGCAAAATCTGTTAACTCTGACAAGATAGTAAATACATTTTCAAGAGAACGTCTTCATTTCTATGCAAGCGTAGACAAATTATCATTTCGTTGTCTCCTCAATGCGGTCTTGCTCTAAGGGGAGAAAACTCTTGCTCAGAAAGGTGCAAGTCCTATGGCAACATTAGTTGTCTCCCCTTAATCGGGGTGCACTCACTCGCAGCTCCCTACTCCGTCTATCCTTTTACATTCCTACGTCAACAACCTGGTTGAAAAAAGGAGCAAAATTTATCTAATACGTTTGAAGGTATCCATTTTGCCATCCCAAGTCACTGCTTGTTTGCAGTTGTTCGACATTAAGTAGCTCCTTAGAGAAACTTCATGGCAGTAAAGACGTGAATCTCCAAGGTTCCTCTCTCGCCGTGCGAATGAGTGAATGCATGAATGAATGAATGCGTGAAGGGAGTTTTGTGGGTAAGGCTTCCATTAAAGGGCCACACTAGTGGACTCGTCTAAGGGGTGCTTGAAACTGACGAGCTTCATCGCCAGACGGGCCACATCACCTCATTGGCTGAAATTCGCTGTGTATTTACATTGACGTCTATGCTCGAGACAAATCTAAGCGGTCTGGCGGTGAAGCTCTTCAGCTTCAATCAGCCCTCCTAGTGTGGCCCTTTAAAGGAAGCCTTACCGTTTTGTGGCCTATCAACCTTTATAGGCTATGTAAAGTCATTGATCATGAAAATCACTAGAGCTGAGCAAGAACCAGGCAAGCCACGATTTTCCTAGTCATTCGGTCGCCTCTATCGACTCGTGCAGGGGGTTGCGGGGGGTCTACTCTAGCCCCAACCCACAGGAGGACCCGCCGCGCAATCTCTCGTATTCTAGAATGTAACAAATAAGTAAACTGCCAGCGGGTGTTTTCTCCAAAAGCTACCGCAAAAGAGTTGTCCAAACAAAAATAGTGGGTTTCTCCCCACACGACCCTGTCTCTCACAGCTTCGAGGTTAAGCAGTCGAGAAACCTCAACTGTGAATTCGAAGGAAGACGGACAGAAACGAAGGCTGAATAAGCTGAGACAGCATTGAAAGACTCAACCCCAACAGGCGGACACAGATGCATATAGACGAGTCACCAGTATTAGCTAGGTAACTAATCAAGGACCCATAAAAAACTCATGACAACACGAAACGTACTGAAGCTCAGTGCACAGTGGGCAAAGAAGTGAACATTAAATTTTGTCTTTAGGTGAATAGGGCATTTACCTTGGGACTTCGGACGAATGTCTATCTGTCTGCCATGATGTCGAGACACTTGCTACAGGATTTCTAAAGCGATCACTGCTTTTGGGAGACTCCGGGTCAAAGTGTGTGAGCGCAGAGTAATCAGCCTATCCACAAAACTGAAGGTTTGTCATGCTCTACGTGGTGCTCACCATCCTCATCTACGCATGCGAGACCAGGACGCGCTCAGAGCACGGCGAGACACGTAGAACGCCCTGGTCATCTATACTGCATCCTGCTTCCACTCCAGCCGTCTTGACTACGTCTTGCCACTGGATCAAGGGGGGGCTTGGACGAGAGAGTGAGGCTGACGTCGCGCAACTCTTCCTCACTTTAATCAAACCCACGCGCAAGTCATCTATGTCATCACCTGTCATTTCATCATCCACCCGTTTCATCCCTAAGTCCTGCGGCGACGGGCGAGCTGTGACGTAGCAGGTGTGGATGCACTGGCAGCTGCAGCGGCAGACCCGCACGTAGGCGGCTCAGGCCATATGGTCGTCATCCATTCACCCTGAAGCAGCGATGGATTTTGGCAGCCACCTGAGCGACTAAACGGACCTTTTTAGGACAGCGCTGCTTACCTCCGTAGCCTGAGGAAGGGGCTAGAAAAGGTGCCCTAAAAATATCTGCTTCACCTACCCCGACCAGCTCACCGCAGCTGGAGGGAATCTCACCCATGTGGTCGAAAAACAAGTAAAAACCCGGAAGGTTCCCCTCACCCTTGGTGCGTGGAACATACGAACTCTTATGGATCGTGCAGAGGCAAATAGACCAGAGAGAAGAACAGCCCTGATTGCCAAAGAGCTTGCCCGATATAAGGTCGAGATTGCAGCCTTGAGCGAGACCCGCCTTGCCGACGAGGGACAGATGACTGAAGTTGGAGCTGGCTACACCTTCTTCTGGAGTGGACGTGGCCCAGACGAACGCCGCGAGTCTGGAGTTGGTTTCGCTGTACTGACGAAATTGGTGAACAAGCTTTCCAGCGTACCTAAGGGAATCAATGACCGGCTGATGATGCTGAAGTTTCCCCTTCCTGGAAAGAAGCATGCCACACTCGTCAGTGCTTACGCACCAACCATGACCAACCCGGAGGAGGTCAAGGACAAGTTCTACCAGGATCTGGAAGAGCTAATCGCCACTGTTACCAAGTCCGACAAGTTGATCATCCTCGTGGGAGGGAGTCATAGGCAGGCATGGCATTGGCAAATGCAACAGCAATGGACACCTTCTGTTGAGGACGTGTGCTACCAATGATCTCCTGATCACAAACACTGTCTTCCGCCTGCCCAATCGCAACAAGACCACCTGGATGCATCCTCGCTCCAAGCATTGGCATCTGATAGACTACATCATAGTCCGCAGGGGTGACAGGCAAGATGTCCGCGTGACCAAGGCTATGTGTGGCGCTGACTGTTGAACGGAAGACAGACTGCTGATTTCTAAGCTGAATATCAGAATTCAATCCCCCAGACGGCCACAGGGAATCAAAGCCCCCAAGTGCCTGAACATCCACAAACTGAAAGGCGGCTGCACTCGACAGCTCCTCGCCGATGCCTTGGCAAGCCAGTTGGAAGCCGCAGACGGAGGGGCCAACGACATTGAGCAAGCTGGGCAGCCTTCAAACAGATGGTGTACTCCACGGCATCTGAAATACTTGGCACCACCACCCGTAAGCACCAGGATTGGTTTGACGACAACTGTGAAGAAATACAGACCTTGCTGGATGAGAAGCATCGTCTCCACCGTGCTTATGTTGCGGAAAAACAGGACTGGGCTGGGGGAGTAGTTGCCGAGGAGGAGAGCGGTGTAGTTCCATCCGCAATCCTCTCACTGGTGGATCCCGTCTCTTGCGGGACGCCCAGGCTTTCCCAAGCAAGACAACAGCTTCAATGACGTGTGGTGGTCGGTGGTAAGGTTGGAACCAAGTATATGACGCAGGGGCGAAGCTTGTTTCTTTCCACTCTTTATTGGCCGTTGTTACAAGTTCTTAGTACGTAAACTTCTGGACCCTGGTGGTAAAATGGTCTGTCTCTCACTCTGGTGTAATGGGGTCTCTCTCTCACCCAGATGTAATCGGGTCTCCCTAAGCAAGCACTGCAGCCTCTATTTATCGGGATCGACAAGAATAGAGACAAAGCGGGAACATAACCGGAAAGGTTCACTTCCGGGGGAGGGCTTTCAGACAAAGGGCGGAAGTCCTCACTTCCAGCGCAAGGCTTTCATACAAAGGACGGAAGTTTCTCTCTTCCGGTGACAGAGGAGAGGGGTGGGGGGGTAGCTATGGAGAGAAACAGGGGGGGGGGGGGGGGGGAGGAGGCAGAGAAGCGTGGGTGGGTGCTGACACAGGGCGGCGCCCGACAGGGCAGCCGCAACAACAACTTGTCAGAGCACAGAGCGGCGAGACGACTCATGTTTCCTCTGCCTTTCGTTTCGGGGGAGACAGCAGCGGGGATAACTGAATACTCCTCACAAGCTTACGGCTGGGAGAGGCATGCACTTTAGCACTAGCTAGACAAATCTACACCACCACAAAAAACATTCACAACACTTACAGTAACGACCCCAAATCTGCTACAAAAAAAGATGCCTTCTGTAGGGTTCGCCAGGTCGTGCAGAAGAAGCTGCGTGATATGCAGGATGCTTGGCTGAGCCAGAAAGCCGACGACATCCAGGCCTACGCCGACAAACATAATATGAAGAACTTTTACCACTTCTGGAACAGCCCCACTCTTAAGCTCCGACGGTAGTACTCTGATAACTGAAAAGGAGAAGATACTGGATCGCTGGGCTGAACACTTTGACAGTGTCCTCAACAGGCCCTCCTCCATCAACGATGAGGCGATTAACCGTCTACCCCAAGTAGAAATCAACACGTCTGGATAACCCTCCAACTGTTCTAGAAACTCAAAAGGCCATTGAGCTCCTGTCTAGTGGGAAAGCTCCAGGACCTGACTCCATACCAGCCGAGATCTACAAGTCTGGTGGACCCAAACTGGTGGAGAGGCTGACAGAGATGTTTGGAGAGATGTGGAAGCAGAAGCGCATTCCCCAGGACTTCAAGGATGCATCCATTATCCACCTGTACAAGCGGAAGGGCAACCGCCAGTCCTGTGACAATCACAGAGGAATATCCCTACTTTGTATCGCAGGCAAGGTCCTCGCCAGGCTCCTACTGAATAGACTCACACGTCACCTCGATCAGGGTTTGCTACCAGAAAGTCAGTGTGGCGTCAGGAAGGAGAGAGGGACTATCGACATGATATTTGCTGCCAGGCAACTCCAAGAAAAGTGTCAGGAACAGAATGCTCAACTATACACCAACTTTGTGGATCTCACAAAAGCATTTGACACTGTCAGCCGTGACGGCCTCTGGAAGATCATGGCCAAATTTGGATGCCCAGATACATTCATCCATTTGGTGCAGCAATTTCACGACGGGATGCTTGCCAGAGTACAGGATCAGGGCAACTACTCTGAGCCCTTTGCCGTTACAAACGGCGTGAAGCAAGGATATGTCCTAGCACCCACTCTCTTCAGCCTCATGTTCTCCGCTATGTTGTTGGATGCCTTCAGGGACAGTGAGGTTGGAGTCGGCCTTCGATACCGCATGGACGGTAAGCTCTTTAACCTCAGACGGCTTCAAGCCAAAACGAAAGTCCAGGCTGAAATCATCCGTGACCTCCTATTCGCGGATGATTGTGCCCTCAACGCCAGCACAGAGGCAGACATGCAACACGCTATGGACCTGTTCTCCACGGCATGCACAAACTTCGGCCTCACCATTTCCACCAAAAAGACTGAGGTTCTGCATCAACCGGCCCCAGGAAGTGCTTATGTTGAGCCATCAATCTCTGTCGACGGCCAAAAGCTCAACAACGTTGACAGGTTCACGTACCTCGGCAGCACGCTCTCACAGGCAGTCCACATAGACGACGAGATCAACGCCAGAATAGCCAGAGCCAGCGCAGCTTTTGGAAGACTCCGTCCAAACGTTTGGGACCGTCGAGGCATCAAGCTTGCTACCAAACTAAAGGTCTATGCTGCTGTTGTTCTCCCCGCTCTACTCTACGCTTGTGAGACTTGGACTGTGTACAGCCGCCATGTCAAAAGGCTGAATCACTTCCACATGAACTGCTTGAGAAAACTGCTGAAGATCAGGTGGCAAGACAAAGTGCCCAACACGGACGTCCTGGCACAGGCTGACATGCCCAGCATTCACACCATGCTCTGCAAGGCACAACTACGTTGGGCTGGCCACGTCGTACGCATGTCTGACGAGCGCCTTCCTAAAAAGGTGTTCTACGGAGAACTCCTGCAGGGCAAGCGATCCCTTGGCGGACAAACCAAGAGGTACAAGGACACCCTAAAAGCGTCTCTGAAGAACTGCTGCATATATCCTGACAGCTAGGAGAGTGTTGCTTCAGACCGCTCTGCCTGGCGCAGTAGAGTCCATGCTGGTGCAGCAGCTTTTGAACAGAGAAGATCGAGTGATGCTGCTGTGAAGCGAGCCACCAGGAAGTCCAGAGCCAGCAGTTCGTCTTCCCCTGGTCAGCCACCTGCACTTCCCTGTCCACATTGCAACAGACTCTTTCGGGCCCGGATTGGTCTCACCAGCCATCTGAGGACCCACAACCAGATGAAATGATGACATCTATGGTCCTCATCGATCCCGATGGACGAACATCACAGCAGACACACCAAGCAGCTCGACCACTTTCACATAAGTAGCCTCCACAGGCTCCTAGCAGGATAGGATCTTGATTCCGAAGTCCTGAAGTGTGCCTGCATTACAAGCACACCCGATGCTAAAGGCCCAGGCAAGATGGGCAGAGCATGTAGCTTGAATGCCAGACAATCAACTGCCAAAGCAGCTGTTGTATGCAGAGTTCTGCGAGGGAAAGCGAGCTGCAGGGGGATGAAAAAGCCTTTAAGGGATGACAGAGTTCCTTCAGAGCCCTAGTGATCAACAGGGACACCTGGGAGTCACTGGCACAAGAGCACCCTCCCCTCCCCCAGCACGGCAGGCAGGTTCGCGGGGCTGGTAGCGGAGGAGAGGAGGGTTGCAGCAGAGAGAAAGGAACCGCACAGAAGGTCAGAACTGCCAGCACCCCTACTGTCTCACCCCCACCCCCACCCCCACGTATGCCCAGCATGTGGGAAAACAAAGAGGTGAAGGGCCGGTGTCAGACTAATTCTTGAACGAGAGGAGGGTGACCCAATGAGTCTGGCGGTACGTCGTAGTCACGGCAAGCTTTCGGAGCCAAGCTCCTTCAGGGCAAGGCCTAGTACCGCCAGACCTATTTGGTTACCCTCCTCTTGTTGTTCAACATGTGGGAAGTTCTTTTGGGCCCGGATAGACTTCATCAGCCGCCTGCAGACCTTTGATACTCAATATCGACAACAGATGAAATTATGGTCTTTTTTGCCCCGTAAGGACGAACAAGAAGACAAAATTTAAGCTTGTGTGAAAAAAAATGTAAATTATGCTCCATCTAATGTCGTTTCATACAGCGTATTTCAGTGGGAAGATTCTTTCGTCGTAAATCCAATTAGGTGCAAAAGCACTATAGATTTCTATGAGGATTTTTTGTTACCCTTTGCATAGACAGATAAAAGAAAGACGCCGTTTGATTATCGATAGGCGATTCGGTGACCAGTTAAGCTTTAAGTCTTCTTGGGGAGATTAATTCACAGCAGAGAATTGGAGCCTGTCTGGATCCACGCCCAGTGAGTCCTACACAAAATTTGGATTAGAATGACTTGATGCAGTCCCAACAGCACCCACTCCCTCTCTCCACCCAACATCCTACTCTCCCAACCTCGATAATATCTGGCTGCCTGAGGCCTACTGGACCTGACAACCACCAGCCAGAGGTTTATCTGGCGAAGGGAGCATCGAACAGCTCGATCCGGCCATGCTTTGTGCTCAAGTCTTGTAAAAGTCTCTATGGTTCTAGCCTAGGACACTAGGCTGTCCGGAAGCTGAGGCACTTCAGGCAGTCCCTGGAGACCAGTTGTTGGGGATGTGGGGCGGATCTCTCGCTCAATTTGATAGAACCGTGCCAGCTCGACTGCAATGGTGACATGACAAGAAACGAACAACGATTAGACACTGTCACGCTGGCACACGCAGAGGCACTGACATTTTTATAAATACCTCCGGCTCGTGATTCCAAACAACAATCAGTGTCTAGGGGCTATTGCACACGCCATGTGACGCATACGTCATTCTCTCCATTTGAAAACAACAAAAAAATCAAAACATCAAGAAGTGGGGACGGAATTATAATGGAATTTTAATTAAGGAAATAGGTTCTTTCTAGCCTACGTACTGAGAACTGAATTAAGACAGCAGGAAAAACAACGCTGCTTACACAACTCCACAACCCCCCAAAAAGACATCAAATTGAATCGTGAATCATCAAGTCAATCAAAAGTGTGGCAACAAATGATCATAACGCTCATACCAGTTTGACGTGTAGGCAAAGGTCCAAGAATCCAGTGAGAAAAGACACACAGTTTATACACGAACTGAAACTTCGTCCATACATTTCGTCATCAGGTGGAGGCAATCTTCACACTTCCCGGGGACAAGAGGATGGATGGATGGATGGAGTTTTACGGCCTATCAGCCTTTGAAGGCTATGTAAGGCCACTAAGCACAAAAATCACCAGAATAGTTTGGAGTAAGCACAAATCAAGCCACGATGTTCCTACGTATTCGCCTCTCACGAATCACGTAGGGAGACGCGGTGGGACAAGAGGAAAACAGTCTCCAAAGGGGGAGGAGTTTCAGTCTCTAGACGAGGGTGAAGAGGTGAAGTTTAGCTGGAGGTGGACGGCAGTAGGAGATTCCAGGCACGAATGGTAAGAAAACATCCATTATCGTCCACTAGAGGATAGTGTTCAAGTGGAGGGGTCTTCTCCCAACTCTTCACTATTGAGGAGGTCAAACAGGTGTCTGAGCAGAGCAAACAGTCACACGAGCGCTTTAACACAGCCAAGGCAAGGGGAAAATGCTGGGCCTCTGACTGTGTTCCGTTCTCAGCCTCTCTGAAACAGCTGCTAGTATTGAATGGCTCTGAGGGTCCAAGTGCAACCCAATTTATAGCCTAGCCTTCAGATCTCGTAAAGCATGCTGGGACAGCTAAGTGATAATTAAGATCAACAACAAAAAACTTCACATGCATATCATGCAGGACAACATCGCAGACTTCCCGTTCCAATTGCCCCCCCCCCCCCCCCCCCCCCCCTCAAATCCATAAACATTATTTACTAAAACAATAATTAATTTTTCGGCGACCATCAAACCAACTACCTGCCCAATTAATTTAAAGGTGTAGAATCATCATTGGCTGCATCTTATCAATTCAAATCTGAACGAACAACCCATTTTCTACCCTAATTTCCATCGAACTCCCTTCATGTTGTGTTTACCGCCTCAATAACAGGAGGGGCCATCTCAAAACTCCACAGCAATGATGGTTTAGTATGCATTCAACACTAAACCGACAGACACTGTGACCTTAATGCCAACTCTAGTTGGTTTAGACAACATCCACCACGCTATTGTGGAGTATTTGTACAGTACATATGCAGCTGCCTGATGAACCACTACTTTTTTCCGCAATAAATTGTACATGCTTGAGGTTTGATGTGATCTGTGAGTTGCAAAGGCTAGAAACATCAACATCTTAGACCGGATTGAACCGACTCATACCGGTGTTCATCGGCTTTATTGGCGACATTCTCGGGCGATCTACAATGTGTGGAGAGCGGGTGTATATCACTATCAGTGTATATCACTATCAGTGTATATCTCTATCAGTGTATATCACTATCAGTGTATATCTCTATCAGTGTATATCACTATCAGTGTATATCTCTATCAGTGTATATCACTATCAGTGTATATCTCTATCAGTGTATATCTCTATCAGTGTATATCTCTATCAGTGTATATCTCTATCAGTGTATATCACTATCAGTGTATATCTCTATCAGTGTATATCACTATCAGTGTATATCACTATCAGTGACTTTTCTAGTAATCTGACAAGAATTGAAATGCCTTAGTTTCGAACACGAACAACATGGATCAACCTTTAAAATAGAATAAAAATGTTCGATCTATGATACGTCTTAGAATTTCAGGAGTCGATAATATTTTGTGTTTTGAAAATCGATTGAAAAAGTATGTTTACAAAATTTATGGGAAACAGTCCAGTAAGTTGTATTTCTATGAAGAGGCATTCCCGCGGCAACGTAGATTTTAGGTCATCAAAAATCCTTAAAGGTGCCGCTCAATTGGAACTATGCCAAATTCAACTTTAGGGACGAAGGAAGAAATAATCTGTATTGACTGAATTTTTTTTCTTAATGCATGAAGAACCATTAGAGTGGCCGATGTTAACTTAGAGGCTGTCAGCTTGGCCATGCTTTTTGTTATTTCAAGATTAGCTTACAAAATTTGTGTTCGTTGTCATAATGTCTAACGAAAAAAGTGCACCAAAACAGTGGGTATTAAAAACGTATCCTTTTTTTCTCTCAAAAAATTTGTTCCCATTCTACAAATCTTCTGTTTGCTTGCATGGAAAAAAGAGTAGCATACACACAACAATCTTCAATTTTTTGTAGTCCTTTGAAATGACATCTCTCTCTCTCTCTCTCTCTCTCTCTCTCTCTCTCTCCGTGGGTCTGTCTGTCTGTCTGTCTGTCTGTCTGTCTGTCTGTCTGTCTGTCTGTCTGTCTGTCTGTCTGTCTGTCTGTCTGTCTGTCTGTCTGTCTGTCTGTCTGTCTGTCTGTCTGTCTGTCTGTCTGTCTGTCTGTCTGTCTGTCTGTCTGTCTGTCTGTCTGTCTCTCTCTCTCTCTCTCTCTCTCTCTCTCTCTCTCTCGTGTAGTTACACACTTGACGGGAATAAAAGAGCAACTTATTCTACGAGCTGTTAGTGCCTGCCTACATCATGCGATGAAGAGGAGTCAGGAAAGGCGGTGCTCTGAAGGAGTTACATTGTGTCGATTCTTCATTAAACAGTATAGACTGTCTTGGATTTACTATATATGTAATGGGCTAGAGTCCTCTCAATAAAGTGTTCAGATCAGTTCCTTGCTGTTTGTCTGTCTGTCTGTCTGTCTGACTGACTGTCTGTCTGTCTGTCCGTCCGTCTGTGTGTCTGTCTGTGTGTCTGTCTGTGTGTCTGTGTGTGTGTCTGTCTGTTTGTGTGTGTCTGTCTGTATGTGTGTGTGACTGTGTGTGTGTGTGTGTCTGTCTGTATGTGTGTGTCTGTCTGTGTGTGTGTGTCTGTCTGTGTGTCTGTCTGTCTGTGTGTCTGTCTGTCTGTCCGTCTGCCTGTCTGCGTGCTTTTCGTGTCTGTGTTTTTTTGTGTCTGTCTGTCTGTCTGTTTTCTATCCATCTATCTATATGTCTGTCTGTTTTCTATCCATCTATCTATATGTCTGTCTGTTTTCTATCCATCTATCTATATGTCTGTCTGTTTCTCTCTATCTCATTCATTCATTCGTTAATTCTATCTATCTATCTATCTATCTATCTATCTATCTATCTATCTATCTATCTATCTATCTATCTATCTATCTATCTATCTATCTATCTATCTATCTATCTATCTATCTATCTATCTATCTATCTATCTATCTATCTATCTATCTATCTACCTACCTACCTACCTACCTACCTATCTATCTATCATCTGTCCATCCATCCATCCATCCATCCATTGCCTGCCTGCCTGCTTGCCTGTCTGTCTGTCTGTCTGTTTATATCCATCTACAAAAACTGAAATTTTGAGCTCAGGATTGCCAGGAATCGAAACCCGACGGTCAGAAATAGAAAAAAAAATATTCTGGCGAGGTTGGGCAAAGTAATGTTGCATTTCGAGCTCCCTTTCCCGCTCGATGAAAGTAGCAAAATGGCGCAGTCCTCAACTGACCATTTCTCCAAGGAACAACCACGCCCTGCCCTGCACTCCAGACTGTCCACTCATCAACAGCTGAATAGTCGTCCACACGACCTCCGTTGCGGAGCAACCGACAGCCGATGATCTTCAGACAAAACAGTCGGCGAGATCACAGACGACAAGCAGATCGCTCGAAATCAATGTGGGAGAAGTGGACTGTTCCACGTGGAAAATGACAGTCTTTCTTTAGTTGGACGCTTTGTAACGCACATGTCTGGAGATCAGTTTTGAATTGTTTTGCACTACCGGTTTTCACCCCATTTTGCACTTCATACATTACAATGGGCCGATTTTTCCCCAGTCCGTACGCCGTTCGAAGCTCTCATCATGCAATAACAGTCTTCGTTGGGTGGGCCATGTGCCGACAAAGGAAGTTGGCAGGTTGCCAAAACGTTTTTCTATCACAACTCTTCAACGGGAAGCGAAGGCTGAAGGACGCATCAAGCGCTATAAAGAATGTCTCAAAACATCCTTAAAGGGATGCAGCATCGAGAGCGCTGGATGGGAACGAATGCTACCAAATGCAGTTCCTGGAGAGCAGCAATTAGAGAGAGAGAGAGTTTGTGTGTCAAAAGCTTTGCAAATCAAAGTCTGTAATCCTTGACCAACCCCACCCACCAAAAACGAAAGAATAAACGAACGAACAAACAAACAAACAAACACACACACACACACACACACACACACACACACACACACACACACACACACACACACACACACACAGACACACAAATGTGCAAAGCATCGCAGCGCCCATAAATTTCAACACAGTAGGCTGCTGTGGTTGCCTCAGGCTATGAGCGTCTGAGTTTGGCCTGTGGTGTCATCTTCTGTGCTAAGAGCTTCTTCATCGAACGGAACGGTCCACCAGGTCCTATGTTTTGTTTGTAAAAAATCCGCAGTTAGGTAGCATTTGTAACGGAATATTTTCAAAACGGACATGCGACAAACATGGCCCAGAGGTAAAATAATTCTTTTTTACCACAACTCATTTCATTACAAAAGTGAGGTACAGAGGAGCCATTAACTAGCTTGTTACTTTCCTTCTAGAAACTGTTGTTGCTATTGTTACTGAATCCATGAACATGGATGTTTAGGGTTCATTCTCAATGGATGTGTTGTGAAAGTGCTAGAATGTGCTCGAGTATCGTGCCAGTTTCCAGTTTTTACGCCAGTCCTCGCCAAAAGGCTGTTGCTTAGTTACGTGACGTAGTCAGGGTGATCTGCTTTGTAGTGTCAGGTGACGTCGCTTTGTGCTGCTTTTGAAGACAACCGAGTGGATTCTAATTGTTCACGAAGATTCTGGAAAGCGGCCAAAAGGCATATAAACGGGGCAGGTGAGAGCGAGGAAAGAAGGTGAGAGTATGACAAGACATGTGAAAGTGCGAACAAGACGTGTGAGAGCGCGGGCAACAGTGATTGTGTCCTCATGGGACTGACCCCGAGAATGAAACTGAAAGTGTATAATTACGGTAATGCTGATTACTGATTGTGTCGCTGTGAATCGACCAGTGCACGAAAAAAGTTTTTTCGAAAACGACCACAGATTCGGACTTTGACTTCCCGGCGCAAGCTAGGAGAACCCCCGTATCAACATCGACATTGCGTAGGAGACGGTCGCAACATATGTACGCCTACATGAAAGACCACATTTTGCCTTAACAGAACATACATACTCTGCCTCAACAGAACATACTTTGCCTCAACATTGACCTCATTCCACGTCAGAGCAAATACGATTGCGGCGGAAGTACATCTCGCTGGATTGTTTTATTCGATCTCATCTCCCGCGACGAATCCCCATGGGTTCGGGGTATGGACAGAACCACTGCGTTTCATAAAAGGCAAATAATGAGGGAAATCAAGACTTTTGCCGACTTCGGCAAAGTTTTGCCTTGCCTTAAGTCATTTTAGAGCTAACGGCTAGTGTCTGAAGTTCAACATTGACAGCAATGATCGTGTACTGCGAAGTCCGATGTAGGCTTCGTCGTTATGGCCGATGCTTTGTCTTGATTGGCTGTTCAGACGCATCTTTTGCGCCTGATTAATTTTTTCTCTCCCCTTTTTGTATTTCATGTTAAACCACGCTTGTCTGCCTTTTTTTGGTTCGCAAGCAAAACGCTAAATTATATAATTATTGACGCTGATACTAAGGAATCAAAATCAAAGAACAGTATGAGTTTCTGAAAGCTATATTAGAATACATTAAAAATTCATTAGAATTGCGACATCCTTCAATTTGAAATATGGCTCCAAGGAGTGAATTTAACCGAGTTCCGGCCATTATACTATAACGTAGTATAAGGCTCATTATGTAACTTGAATGGTGCTGGCAGTGACGTATTTATGCATATCATTGTAGTCAGTTGCGGTCCAATTGGTTGCAGCTGTCCCCATACACAACACTGTGTCAGTCCACGTCGGCCTTCAATCACATCGGGTAATGCGCCATATTAGGGCACAGCTTTAGCCAGCACTTGTGATTGTCGTTGTCAAAGGCCTTACATAGTCTACAAAGGTATGAGCCGTATTGTTCCATTCAATCCATTCAATTTCAGCCCCTCAACGAGCTTCGAAAGTGACGGACACCGGTCTTGGATATGAGCTGTTTGTCTCTGCGATGAAGTATGAATATGTTCTAAGCAACTTCGAACAGAGAGCGAAGCGGGAATTTGGCAACGGACGTACACAAAATCAATACAGGACGTGACGACCAAGATCTTTCCATAATGGTGGCGAGCAGAGCAGTCGACATTGTTGCCAGAGGTGAAGGAACAGACACACATCTGCTCCCGAGTTAGCTGGAGAACTGGTGGTGGTGATGGTGGTGATAATGGCAATTCATAAGTTCTGTACTCCATCAGACAGCATTCTACTAGCTCAGCCGTGCATGCTTGTGGAGTGAAAGAAAAGTCGGTGACGCCGTTGAAATTAAATTTGGAGCCAGGGCTGACAAATTTCTTTCGGAATTGATCGGCAATATCCACAATTTCTTTGCAAGTCAGATGAGTAGAATGGTGACGGGAGGTACGTTTTTCGAGCGCCCGGCGCCTGTGTGAGAGAATGTTGGTCCTTGTAGAGCGAAGAAATTTAGATGATACGCTACGTATAAGATACGAAGTTGTAACTGTCACGAGTAAGAGATCGGCTCACCTTGTATTTACTTTTCGATTCATGGATTCCTCTGTAGTCTCCGTTTAATCGATTGTCCTCATGAACCCACCCGTCTGTCCCACAGAAAAGAGGACCAGGCAGGCATGTAACTAAATCCTTGAGTTGCAACTTGTCTTCATCGCAAGGTCCTATCGATACAGGGGTTCTCCCAGCTTGCGCCGGGAAGTCCTGTCGATACAGGGGTTCTCCCAGCTTACGCCGGGAAGTCCTGTCGATACAGGGGTTCTCCCAGCTTGCGCCATGAAGTCCAAGTCCACAAAATCTGGTGGTTGTTTAAAAAAACTTTATTCACGCACTAGTTGAAACACAGCGACGAAATAAGTAATCAGTATTACCATATACGCATGCACTCTCGGGGCTCGATCCCGTGAGGAGAAAATCGCTGTTTCTGCGTTCTCACTCGTCTCTTTGTCGCGTTCTCACTTGTCTCCGTATTTCACGTGTGTGCTCTCTGGTGTACATCTCTCTCTAGGGCACGATAACCCACAGAGGACTGATCACGCCTTATAGAGGAAGACTCTTTGCACTTACTTGTGATCTTGCATTTTCTGTCTTGTGCTATCTCTCTCTTGTCACTTCACTCTCGCCTTATATCCATTTTGAAGGCTTTCTAGAACCTTCTAGAACAATGAGTATATACTAGAATGCACTGTTGTCTAGAGGCTGTGCGAAGTGACGTCACGTGGCAATTCATAGGGCGAATTTCCCCTGGCTACGTCACGTAACTAGGCAACAGGCCCGTGAAGGGGGTTTCTCAAACCTGGAAACCACTGCAACAATCTAGCACATTCCAGAACTTTCACAACACAGGCATAACTTGAATGTTTCTAATTAGAAAATGTTGAGACAGGAGAAATTACTCTCCTACTTTGATCCATGCTAATATCAGCAATGCTCCACACAGCCACTTTAGTATGCACGTTTTATTCATAAAGATCATATTTGTAGAAAGAAAAAGAAAAGAAAAGAAAGAAACAAAACCTCACCCCGTCATCAAACCAGACTACATGTTGCAGCTAGAATCGAAGCCTCCTGACTGAACGAGTGTAAACTCAATTTGAGATCCTGATTTTGGAATATTGAATAGCCCTTCTCATGTGTCAAACAGTTCTAATAGTCCCTTGTCCGCTGCTTTTCGTTGACAGTCACAGTAGTTCAGATAAAACAAAACGCGTTCATGCAGTCCTGTGCACACAGACTCAATAATCTCAAAGGCGCTCGGCAAAGTAATGCAACTGGGATTGGGATTGATGTGAAAATCTGCTTGAGGGTGTGAAGAAGCGAAGCTACTCTAAGCGCAACTTGAATATCGCACTGGATTTGCTGTCCTGACTTCGAGAGCGCTCACCTTGCACGCTTTCAGATGCCATGGCATGGGACGCGGAGAAAACATCGAGATGACGACCTGGTCTCTAATGTAGGATATTACTCATTGTCACGGTTGGGGTGGGTGGAACGTGGCTCGACCCCAACCAGACAGTAAAAAATAATAATAAAGGGAAAATCCTTCCTCAGTCACTAATCACATTTAAAGACAATGACGCCACAAACCAAATCCGGCGTTAAACAAAATCAACTCAATTACTCAAACATCTTTCAAACAAAACTTTCACGAACACACAAATGAAAATGAAAGAAGAAAAGAAAACAGCTACAAATTAAAAACATTTACATAACCGCCCAGCAGGCTTATCCACAACAGTTCTTAGAATCAATC
Source organism: Theodoxus fluviatilis (assembly GCA_034096865.1). NCBI lineage: Eukaryota > Metazoa > Mollusca > Gastropoda > Cycloneritida > Neritidae > Theodoxus > Theodoxus fluviatilis. Next base: position 34,270 of record JAWQFJ010021356.1, read on the forward strand.
CATTATCCTCCAATCCATAATATTCCTACTCTATTTATAAGTGATGCGGAACATTAACAATCCAATCATGCACGAAAAGAACGCTCTGCTCGAGCCACTGCAGAACCAAAAAAACAAAAAAGCATGTGCAAAACGTTCTGGAATATGCTTAGTCAGCAAGTGCTGACCTTGCAAAACACTTAAAGGTACAATATGGCGAGGTGGACTTAAAGTACCACCACATGCCACAACATTTCTCTTTATAAATTCCCCAAAAAATAAAAAATAAAAAACTGAGTCGTGACACTCATCCCTGTGAGGTTTGCCCATAAACGTTGTAACACAAGTAGGTCAGTTCAGTGATAAGCCATTGCTACAAGCGTAAAAACTTTGACTACTTGCCATTACAATTGCTTCTCGCCACTACACTTTGCGACTCGCCTCTACACTTTGCGACTCTCCGTTACAATTGTCATCCAGTTAACAGTTGCTACTCACTGCTACAAATGCAATTCGCCTCTACAATTGCCATATTGATTTAGCATGTCAAACGCGTGTACGGCAACTCTGTCTTACAATAAACTGACCTTCCCTGTTGGTTGGGGAAGACTCACTGGGTCTCCCTTCGTGATTCGTAAAAGGCGAACATCTCGGGAGACAGAGACCTGCTATCACTCTAACCAGTTCTAGATATTTTGTCGTCAGTGGTCTCACACAGGCAGCAAAGGCTGACAAGCTGTAAAACTATCTGAATTCATTAATCCATTGCAATATATTGTAGACAAGGAACATATTTCTTATAATATTCTCTCTCTCTCTCTCTCTCTCTCTCTCTCTCTCTCTCTCTCTCTCTCTCTCTCTCTCTCTCAGTACTAGTGATGATGTTGATAATAGCAATGTTGATGTGCATGCCACTGGTGATGATGTATGTGCATGCACATTATCTCAGTTGGTCCACAAGAGCAATGCTTGTTCGGCCTTTTATTCTTGACCAACATGAACTGGACAGTCATGATCACAACAATGAAACAATTATCATGACAAAAGAGCTGACTATATACTTCAAGATATTCCATGCATCATAATAATAATGTTTTGAGACCACATCAAAGCATCAGCATACCCAAACAATGCATTTTGACATAAAAAAGAATGTGGTTTTCAAAACATTTGCCTTGGAAAGTTTAAAATTTGAACTTCAGCACCTCAAGGGAACACTACCACCACACACTCTAATGTTTAGCTTATGTCGGAGTGCAATAATTCACCCTTGTATGCAACAATCTGCACTGGCTGTTTATGAACTTGAAATTTAGCTCTCAGTTTTTCCACAAGCATGCCAACTGAGATTATGTGCATGCACATACATCATCACCAGTGGCATGCACATCAACATTGCTATTATCAACATCATCACTAGTACTGCACACATCATCATCAGTGACATGCACAGCATCAACATTGCTATTGTCAACATAATCACTGGCATTGAAAGGCATTGAAGGTGTAAAGTTGTGATCAATTGCTTGAGGATATTTTATTATTAAGAGAATTACTAGTACTACATACATCATCACCAGTGGCATGCACATGTATCAACATTGCTATTATCAACATCATCACTAGTACTACACACATCATCATCATTGGCATGCACAACATCAGCATCATTGTCAGCAGCAGCAGCAATAACATCACCCTTGTATGCAACAATCTGCACTGGCTGTTTATGAACTTGAAGTTTAGTTCTCAGTTTTTCCACAAGCATGCATGGACCAACTGAAATTATGTGCATGCACCAAAAAATATGCATATTCCAGAACTAATGTCATTATTCAGAGCTCATTTTAATTTACCTTGCCTCTCATTCCATGTGGTTTTTCTTGGAGTTTTCAAGCTTTTATGCATTGAACACTGAGACATTAGAAAATTTCCCTTATCTCTCAAACCATCCAAAAAGTTGTTCTGTCTGCAGAATATATATTCATACTTATGGAAGGATTGCACTGAAGCTCAGTGCACAGCTCAACACAGCGTAGTCTTTGGCTGTGCATAGCACCCCAAAAATAACCTGGCCAGTGTACATTGTTTTTGGATTCCAACCGTTTTTTTCGCTGAAGTTTCACATTGCTGATGATTGCACGTTAAACGTTGACAACACGAACGATGAAACCCAGGGTTACCAACGCCGATAACCCCACGTTCAACCTGATCACTGAACGCGACCATGACAGAACTCGCTTCCCAATCAAGTAATTTCCACTCAGAAGCAAAATGCAAGGCTTTTGCCCACGTAATATCGGTAAAAGGCTTGATGTAGTCGTTGTTTACATTTTGGAAATGTATTTCACTCGCACACGCGGCCACTCCGCAGTAAATCTGACCTAATTTCGGATTGGCCAAAATGATCAAAATGTGTCACGGGAAGTAACTAATAATAATAATAATAATACAGACTATTTATAACGCACATACCTTCCCTAATAGGCAAGCTCATGGCGTGTACAATGATAAAGTCTACGCTCATACAAAGCATTCTAACACTCACATACTATACAATTGAAATAAAAAGAACAATTCAATACAATACAATTAATTAAGTAGCAGGCAAAACACGAAACATAAAAGAGGCGCCTTCACTGCTCGTCAGGAAAGACTGACCGGAACAGGTGTGTCTTGAGGGAGGTTTTGAACTGGGACATGGAATTAGAGTGACGGACAGGGAAAGGTAGGCTATTCCATGTTACAGGGCCGATGTAGGAAAAAGCTCGCTGTCCTTGGGTTATCTTTTTGCGACGGGGGACATTTAACGTTTTGGTGTCTGCAGCTGAACGGTTATTTCTAGCGGGGGTGTAGACAGTGAGAATTTCTTTGAGTGCGTGTGGTGCAGTTTGATTGAAGAAGTTGAAACACATAATGGCTAGCTTATACTCTATCCTCTGAGCGACGGGGAGCCAATGCAGTGCACGAAGGAGTTTGGATGTGGGAGTTCTCTTGGGACATCTAAAGATTAATCTAGCAGCAGTGTTTTGGACTTTTTGCAGTTTGTTTAGCAGAGTGCCAGGAATGCCGGCAAGAAGAGAATTTCCATAATCAAGACGGGACAGAACAAGGGAAGTGACAAGGGTTTGAGTGGCCTGTTGTGAAAGATAGTGACGAATAGTGCCAATTTTCCTTAACTCGTAGTAAGCTAACTGGCAAACTTTGTTCACATGAACTCTCATAGAAAGATCATCATCGAACATGACACCTAAGTTCCTAACAGACTTTGAGAATTCTATCTCACTCTGGCCTATGGTTAGTTTCAGGGCCTGATCGAATTCGCCTCTACCGCCAACCAGGAGAGCTTCGGTCTTTGAATCATTAAGTTTGAGTTTGTTCTGTGTCATCCACTGTATCAGAAGTGTATAGTTTTGCATCGAATCCTTGCCATACAAATCCGCACTTTTAAAAGTTATTTTTAACTGTTTTCAAAATTTGATCGAAGTGGGAACTTTGTTGTTTTCAATCCCCAATACCATGTACTATCATAATATAATATGGGAACATCGTCCATATTTTGGACGAGCGGACTTGAACGATCCGATGCCACGCCCTGCGGTCTATTGAGAGAGTTAGCGACCTCGAGGAGGTCAACAGTTCACTTGGAATAATGTGTTAAGTGTTCAATAGTTCTGATTTAAAGATAGGCGACGGAAAAACTGTTGACTGCCGCCATGGACATGTCTGCAAACTTGTAAACTGAAGCCGTGAGAGGTGAATTTTGACAAAGGCTAATGCATGTTTTCACTTCGACACAACGTTTATCCACAGCTCTTCTACAGTGGCCAAGACTTCTGTTCCTGAGAGATGTTTTGATGTGTCAAAGCAGTGAATAGTTGTATTGTAAATATACACAAACGTACATCAAACAACCTGCTGGATGCACACTCGCACGCACGCATGCGTACTCACAAATGCAGAGGCAAACATACAGGCATGGTGGAACGATTATTTCGACGAAGACGTTAGTAATATGAAATCGCAGCCCAGACTCGGATGCAAAGAGCTTGTGGCCACAGCGGCATACTACAGCAGTGTTCCAATTCGTGAGCACTGCAGTGCGCCATTTTCTCATTCATCTCCTGTTGTCCAGGACAAGCTCACGTTGATCCTCAAAATGTTTGACTCCCATTCCAGCTGCTGCTTTCCATCACACACACACACACACACACACACACACCAACCCATACAATCAAGCACACACACACACACACACACACACGCGCGCGCGCGCGCACACACACACAAACCACACAATCAAGCACACATACGCATGCAGGCACTTAAAAATTCGCACGCACACACACGCGCGCGCACACACTTAAACACACACACACACACACACACACAACCAAACACACACACACACACACACACACACACACACGCACGCACACACACACACAACCAAATACACACACACACACGAACACACACACATACAACCAAATACACACGCACACATACACAAACTCACACACACACATACACACACACACACACACACACACACACACACACACACACACACACACACACAGTGTCTATACCACGTGCGAATGAGAGAGAGAGAGAGAGAGAGAGAGAGAGAGAGAGAGAGAGAGAGAGAGAGAGAGAGAGAGAGAGAGAGAGTGATTGTTTATTTCGGCCGACGACCCACCAGACAATTAAAACATGTTATGTACAGTATTACGTAAAACAATACAGTAGATATTGATACTTTTAACATCTCTCAACTAAAAGAATACGTGTTCATCACAACTGGTTGAATCACAGTCTGTTACTGTTGTATCAAAAGCAGCTCTCAAAGAGCCCAAACTGAAAAGAAAATATGTACAGTTTATAAACACTTGTCACCCAAGAGGTGTACGAGCGATTGTAAATATAAAAGTGCAAGTTATTAACATTTAGTAAAATAAGCTTTATCCATGCTTCAAAGCTAAAATACATGTACACAAACCAAGTCGCGTCCACCTGCATGCTTCTGCCGGTCACCCTGCAACACCTGTCTAGTTATCACTGAAAGACATATTTCTTAAGTTCATAGAATAATGTATGTACATCGCTAAAGCTCTAGTTTTCCACGTATCTTGCCCGTCTACCAAGTATCGGTACCCACCCCTATTGGGTTAATATACTTTGCTATGTACTGCTCCGTAAGAGAAGTATATTTAGGGCAATGAATTAAAATAATGTTCTTCATTTTCTATTTTATCACTACAGATTGGACATGATCGAACAACTTTTACCTCGATTCGCATCCTGCCCTGTTCCTTCTCAGGAATTGCTTCGCGGCGCCGAAGCTCCTTTACACACTCCGAAGCTGCCGAGCATACACCGCCGAGGCAGAGCTCCTCGAGTTTGACACCGTCCTGAAAGAGGCCGCCGAACGCCTCCTCAACATCGCTTTCGACGACACGGGCTGGCGACAAGCGACGCTACCACTGGCCGAGGGGGGCATAGGCCTTAGGACCGCCAGCGACTTGGCACTCCCTGCTTTCCTGGCCTCTGTCTACTCCAGCAAGCGGCTCGTCAAAGCCATCCTCGGCCGAAACACGGACGACGATTCATCTCCAGTGGACGCAGAGGACGCTCTCGGCCGTTGGAGACAGAAGGGGCTCCCATATGCCGAGATCCCGGAATCCCAGCACAGTTGGGATCGCACTGCCAGTCGAGCTGTCGCGAACGAGCTCAGACCCCGTCTTAACCAGCATCGTTTGGTTTGTCTGGGCTCGGCCGCACAACCCAACAGCGGATGCTGGTTACACGCCATTCCCGCCACATCTCTCGGCACCCTCCTAGACGACGAGACGCTCAGGATTGCTGTCTCTCTCCGCCTCGGCCAGCAGATGTGCCAGAGCCATCCCTGTCGATGCGGCAAGACAGTCGACACCTACGGCTTGCACCCGCTTTCATGCCGCTACAGTGCCGGGAGATTCCCACGCCACGCCGCTCTCAACGACGTCATCAAACGGTCGCTCGACTCCGCAGGCCTGTATTCCGTTTTGGAACCGGTTGGTCTTGACAGAGGAGATGGGCGACGCCCCGACGGCATGACGGTATTCCCATTCAAGAACGGCAAGTCACTTGTTTGGGACGCCACCTGCTCTGATTCTTTTGCGCCGTCTTCAATGACAGACTCTGCCATCGACCCAGGGCACGCCTGCCGGACCGCCGAAGGTTCGAAAAGGAGGAAGTACGCCTCTATCTCGGAACGGTACCACTTCGTCCCGTTCGCTGTTGAAACTACCGGAGTCGTCGGACCGGCAGCAACGGAACTTATCCGAGAGATCGGCCAGCGGATTGCACTGTCGACAGATGACCCGCGCCAGACACAGTTCCTGTTCCAGAGAATCTCGCTGGCAATCGCGAGGGGCAACGCGTTCGCGATCATGTCGTCGGCCAAGCGTGAGGCTTCCCGTGACCCAAAGCCGAGATGTTACCGGGGAGCGATCGTGCACAAGTCGTCAGACGCTGGTTTCACCAGCAGCTGAGAATCCATCCGCTCCAGCCCCGTCACAGGCCAACCGTCACCCAGCCGCCGCCAGACACAACAAACCCGGCGACATCTCGGGCCACGCGGGCAGCACGAGGACTCGCAGCAGGTCATCAACAAGGCTGGACCAGCACGAGCAAGCAGCACGGGTGCGAAGAAAGTAACTGACTGTTCGGTCTCGAGAATAACTCGATCACCCTCTAAATTCGTGCGCGTTTAAGTCGCAAGACTGGATGTTAGTCTTGATCCTGTTCATGTACATACATTTACGTCCTTTTTTCATGTGTTGCGTCCTTGTAAACAGTGAATAAACTTTTTCTCTACACCACCTTACATTATTACGCAGCTCATTAATTCCCAACCTGAATCTTATAAATGAATCCCTAAATTTCTTAATGTTAATCCTATTTAGATAGCTTTCACATTCAAATGAGCTTTTCAAAGTCTGGTAGACTGCAAATCTTTCGCTTCTACAGAGTTTCTCACTCCAATCTTGCCTGAAACAGTCTCTTAGCCTTAGCTCGAATGATTTCAGGAAACTTTTCTCATTAGCGCATCCCCCGTTCGCCCAAACAAAGTTAAACCCCATTCTTGATACAAAAATTCCTCAACAGCTTTAGCCCAGTTTAATTTTGCTGGTAAGTTGGTGTTGTTGAGCATAAGGTACGCTCGCTTAGGAAGTCTATCTCTATGCATTTTTCTTACCTTAAACCAGTATTTCACTGCCCTTAACAAAGCATTTAGAATCAGAGGGTATCTCCCAGTCTCGCCATAGATCATAGTATTAGGCGATCGCACATCCAAACCCAAGAAACGTTTGCATGCAAACATGTGCATTTTTTCTAAATCTTCTTGTCCAGAGAGACCCCATACCTCTGAACCATACAAGAGGGCTGGTGTTACCTGGGCATCAAACAGTTGAGAGAGAGAGAGAGAGAGAGAGAGAGAGATAAAAACCGTAATGCGGTGACCTAAAAAAACGACAAAAGGAGGGTCTCGGGTGCCATTTGATTGTTCTGACAAGAGACGCAGACGATCAAATGGGTCGTTCTGCCTGAAGTAATGAAATCTGCCCGCCGTCTTGAGTGCGTACGCATCGTCCAGAAAATATTGAACCTGTCCTAAAAAAACCCACTCTTTTCTGATTGCATGCCCCATGCTCATCCTATCCCTGCACAACTACGGAAACCTCAGGAGGAATCTCCAGATTATGCCGAGAAGTCCGAGATCATGACTCTAATTACGGCAAAGGTTTTTATTTGGCGATTCCTTCGCCTCATTACTTTGCATTGCCAGCCGTGCGGTCGTGTCCGTCGCTGGCGTCACAAAGGAGTGTTTCTTTCTGGGACGGACTCGTTATGGAGTGGCACAGGGTGCGCAGACTCAGTCCCGCTTTTATAAGGCGATGTCTCCGTAAATTCCATCGCCACAGCTCTCCTGCAGCGCGTTGCGGCGCTACCTAGCCCAGCAAGATTTGGCTAGTCTCGGTCCAAGGCAAGAACTAGGCCAAAAACAACGACCCACGAGATCTCGTAGTCGGAAGTGGAGAGAGCGAGATGGCGGCCAGAATGCGAGAAGATTGAAAAAGATCATTCTAAGAGTAAGAAACAACAACAATTGAACAAAACAATACTACAATGCTTGTGGGGAAAAAAATCTACAAAGGTTTAGATCTATTACTCGGTAAATTTACTGGCAAAACATAGCTGAAGTAGGATGTTTAGGTAGTTTACCTACCCAAATGGTAAAACAACACACACGACGACGCGTGCAACGACTCATGAAATGAGTGGACTCCTCCTCTTTAAGATTTGGCAGATATTTTTGACTGACTCGGCCCGATCTGTGATCTAAACACCAGTTTTAAAGACATAACAAGCACTCACCGGTCTGCAACTGCTGCCAACTGGCAGTTGGGACGGTTACATTAAAAAATGTATCATCTAGAAACACAAAAGCCTTGTTCAGGAGGCGCAGCGATTCAGAGTGCTGCTCAGCGCTGCATGTGATTCACTCCTGAACGGCCAATTTGGGGCGTGCTTCACTCAGAGCTCTGCATCACCGATCCGAGATGATGCAGATGATTTTGCAGCAGATTCAAAATGGCGTCTTCGATCCCGCACTGGCCGTGTAGCGTGGAAAATAGTAACCCGTGAAAAACAGTGACGGAAGTCATCGCAGAGTTATCTGCGAGGGATTTTCTGAAAATTCAACTCTAAAAAGAGACGGCACCCGCCACTCCGCCTGACTGACTTGGCACGCCCGGGGAGTTATGCTAAGATCCGGCCGCGTAAATATATCTGCGTTTTGTGACAAACGTCTTGCTCGGCGGTACTGTACTCCATGCACCTTAACGGTGCGCGTGATTCGGGTGTAATCTTAAGCTAAACGACGTTTATTGGCGCTGCTGAAATGGTCTAAGTCGGAAACATTCGGAACGTCGTTTAGCTTAAGATTACACCCGAATCACGCGCACCGTTAAGGTGCATGGAGTACAGTACCGCCGAGCAAGACGTTTGTCACAAAACGCAGATATATTTACGCGGCCGGATCTTAGCATAACTCCCCGGGCGTGCCAAGTCAGTCAACGGTCGCGTTTTATAAAACCAGACTACAAACAGACTACAGGGAGGTGACTCCCATATTATTTCCGGCAGGGGAGACGGCTTTACACGGGGAAAAACTTTTTTGAACGCTACATCATGTGTTAAACTACACAAATGCACCAAAACCTCGTAAAGCAACTAATGCGTCGTTTGTCGGAATATATTCCATGCGAAGAACAGGTGCAGGAGCGGTAAATTGCATAAAGCACGTCCCTCGCAGATAACTCTGCGATGACTTCCGTCACTGTTTTCCACGGGTTACTATTTTCCACGCTACAGGCCGTCGACGCGTAAAATAACCCTCAGAAACATCATTTTGGGACTGGAACGGGCTTTATTTGCCCCAAGCGCTCTGTATGTGCAAGTAATGGCAAGTAAGGATGACACAGTAGTGGATTTTATTCATGCAGAATACATTTAAACGTGCATAAACGATGTCTGTGGCAAAGAAAACACTTTCTTCGCGTCTATCAACACATCATGGGGCGCAGAAGATTTACCTCCCCTTTAACAAGTGAAGCGCTGCACTTCATCTTAGGCGTTCAGGAGTGGCAAAGAGCGCTCAATTGCCAACATGAAGCGCTCATGCAGCGCTGAGTACTCCTGAACAAGCCTCTAGCCAAGCTTTGTGTGTCGCACCGCCGCCATTTTTTCTCGTTATTCTCGCTAGGCGGATCACCTCTCAGAGATGCTTGCGAAGTCCATTCTGTAAACCCGAGTCAGTAGTCTCTAGTTTACTAGAATGTGCGAAGTCTCGCCTAGGCCTCGTTTTCCTCGGAGCGAGAGCGTTGAGAATGCTTGGTTTTCTTGCTTTTCTTGGCAAATCTTGGCAAATCTCGCCGTTTGCAACGCGCCCTAGCACTAATATTCCCGAGACAAAGAAGTGATTTTATCTGAATGATGAAATGCAGCTCTCATACATATGCATGCGCTCACGGTGAAGACCCATTCACCCAAGGTTACTCGGTTGTACGCCCGCATGCTTGCATGGCGTGTAAATGCGAATGCGCAGGCATGCACACACCAATACGTACATTCACTCACACATCCATTTATGCACACACATGCACGCAACGCATATGGTGGTTGATCGATTTCGACGACGTCGGTAGCAGCGAAATTGAGACTGCAGCCCGAACTCAGATAAGTAAATGCACATAGCGTTGAAATATGCTACCCCCGCATCTCCCCCCCCCCCCCAACCCCCCCTCCACCTCCATTTGTCTAGTCTGTGTTTCTGTCTGTCTGTGTGTCTGTATGTCTGTGTGTCTGTCTGTCTGTGTGTATGTATGTCTGTGTGTGTGTGTGTGTGTGTGTGTGCATGCGTGTGCGTGTCTGTCTCTGTGTGTGTCTGTCTGTGTGTGTGTGTGTGTGTGTGTGTGTGTGTGTGTGTCTTTCTGCCTGCCTGCCTGCTTGCCTGCCTGTCTGTCTGTCTGCCTGTCTGTCTGTGTGTCTCTCTGTGTTTTTCTCTCTGTCTCTGTCTCTGTCTCTGTCTCTCTCTGTCTCTCTCTCTCTCTGTCTCTCTCTCTCTCTCTCTCTGTGTTGTCTCTCTCTCTGTGTTGTCTCTCTCTCTGTGTTGTCTCTCTCTCTCTCTCTCTCTCTCTCTCTCTCTCTCTCTCTCTCTCTCTCTCTCTCTCTCTCTCTCTCTCTCTCTCTTTAACACACACACACACACACACACACACACACACACACACACACACACACACACACACACACATATACACACTCTTCTTTTTTGTGCGCTGTGACGCCGCCTAGTCAAGATGTGTCGCGCCGAAGCTCCGCAGCTGAATTTTCCCCGTCAAAGGCAACACTAGGCAAATTTTGTGTAAACCTTCTAGTGCCTAAGATTCCTTTTGGAGAATATCATCTCGTAAGTAATTTGGAATCAACTCGTGACATTTAGCATCATTTGACCAGGATCGTACTGTTTCTCTTGTCCGAATTATCGTGTCGAACTATGCATGTGTGTGTTGGCCCGTGACACGCCTTCATGAGATGTGTGCGGGGGCCTAACAGCACCTGTTGCACGAGGAATTACCACTGGTGGAAATAAGTTGTGGTGAATAGCCATGTGTAATTGTTGCCATCGTACACAGTTATTTGTCAATTTCAGCATTCTCATCTGTTTCATTATCTGTGAGGACTTGTGCTCACCAGCGAAATGTGGAGCACTTCGTGCCTTTTGAGGAGCGTACAACCATGTGCTTCATTTCGTTTGGAATCGTTGTCGGGGAGAACGCTATTTTGTTGTGATTATGTACACCTGTGGCCTTTGGGCATAGTCAGAGCCATTCGCAGTGTCTTTTGCCAACGAGTTTGCATGTTTGTTCTGTGTTGTAATGCAAAGGCCTTGTCTCGCGAGTTTGAAATGTATAAGACTGTTTGAAAAGACTCTCTACAGAGCACGTTAACTTTGGAATCAGCTAAAACTTTTGAAGCTGTTTGGGCGTGCATTTGTGTGTTTCGTTTGTTTTAAATATTTACATATATTTTACAAGTTTTTCAGAATTAAACCACGAAAATCAGCGGGGATTGGTTCAATTTCTGGTGAATGCTAAAAAGTTGGCTGTGACAGAATAGCACAGTTCCTGACGAAACTGTTTAATATCCTCTATGTCTCCCACTACTTTCCCTGTGAATGGTCTCGGTCTGTAATTGTTCCTCTCCACAAGAAGGGTGATGAGCTGGATTCCAACAGCTACAGAGGGATTCCGTTGCTTTGTATACTTAGCGAGGTCTTAACTTCCATCCTGACAACCTGGTTAAGCTGCTGGACAGAGGACGAGGACAATATATGTCGAGATCAAGCAGGTTTTAGGACGCAATACTCTACCATCGATCATGTCTTCATCCTGTATTGTATGGTCCTTAATTAAGCACGTCTATGGTGAGGGACGGGGGAAGCTCTATGTATCCTTCGTTGACTTTGAGAAAGCTTTTGACTCGGTAGGTAGGAATCAACTCTGGAAAGTCCTCGAAAACACTGGCCTATCATCCAAATTCATTCAAATGTTGAAAGTCATGTAAGCAAATGTTGAAGCTTGTGTTAGATAAAACAACACTCTATCAGATTTTTTAAATACCCAGCGGGCGTAAAACAGGGAGCCTTGGAAAGTCCAACAATCTCTATATAGATGTTGTTGCTCATCATGTACTAAAGTTAGACAAACACAGGGTCCAGCTACAACCTGAACTCCAAAGATATCTGCTCTCTTACTCGCTGATGACGTTGCCCTTCTTTCTACAACTCCAAGGGGTTTACAAAACCAGCTAAATAATCTTGTCCAGGCGTCTCGTACCTTGGGTTTGAGGGTTAACCTGGACAAAACCAAGGTGATGATCTTGCGTAAGGGAGGGGATTTAGCACAGAGGGAAAGGTGGACCTCAGCCGGCAGGAAGCTAGAAGTAAATAGCTATAAGTATTTGAGCTTCACCTTTTCCACAAGGGTACATCTGGAAAATATATTAAGTAAAGCTAAAGACCATGTGGAGCTTGCATAACACAAGCACCACTATCTTATTTATATTATTCGACTCCCAATTGCAATTTCTCTTGCTTTATGGTTTTGAAATATGGGGAATGAGTAAAACTGACATACTAGAAAAACCCATAGCTTTGCCTGTGAAATAATTCAAGATCTGGATACCCGCAAACCTACTCATACGGTGTATGGGGATCTGGGAAGATATCCCCTGTCTATCTCAGGCTGCACTCAGTTCAGTTCAGTTCAGTCTCTTAACCCTGAGATGGGTTTTTGAGGCACCACTGATGACTTTCGGACAATCTTCCTCCACCGAGCTCTATCCTCTGTGGCTCGCTGTGAGTCAGCAAAGGTCAAACCTGTCCAGTCTTTGATGTTGTCTTCTCACCTCTTTCTCTGCCTGCCTCTACTTCTCCCACCTGGTACGGTACCTTGCAGGATGGCCTTGGCCAGCCCACTGCCTCTTGACACGTGACCGTACCACTTCAGCTTTCTGCTTTTCACGATTGAGAGCAGGTCTTCGTACTGTCCAAATACTCTCCTGATCATGTTGCTGACTTCCTCATTCGTGACATGGTCTTTATAAGAGATGTTCAGAATCTTGCGGTAGCATCTCATTTCCAGGGCTTGTATCCATCAGGCTGCACTAGAGCAGTTAAATATTGGCTCCAAATTAGTCAAATGCCAACTAACAGGTTCTCTAAACAAACATATCGCTGGCTAGATAACTCTAATGCCCCCCATGGCAGAAATAGGACAGCTCTCATAGAAAGTTGCCTCTCCAGTTCAGGATTTGCTCATTGTTACGAGACGGGGCTCTTGATCTCTCACTTAAGAGAGATTATCTAGGGGTTTTATCTTGCCGTCTTGTAACCTCCACTTTCTTTCCATGCAATCATGGGGTAAACGAGACTACACAGAGAAGATAAGTTGGAGAAATTTGACTTAAAAAAAACGTTAATAATATTGAAGTAATAATGATAATTCTAAATATAATGAATTCAAAGTATTATGTCACACCATGTTTAGCCAGCCAGCCTCTCAATGGTTGCACTTATCTGTGAGCGTTCAATTCGGCTGGTCACTGATGAGAAGCGTAGAGCCTTTTCAACAGGGTGTAGATGGATGAATATGTAGGGCCCAGGGGAGATGGGCCTGCCCGGGAATCTTCAATTGTCTGGTACTTGAGAAGGAAGGTTAACGTCCCTCAGCGTTGAGGCTGTGTCAGGCGTGACGCTTTCTGTAGGTCAGGCGTAACGCTGTCTGTGGGTCAGGCGTGACGCTGTCTGTGGGTCAGGCGTGACGCTGTCTGTGGGGTCAGGCATGACGCTGTCTGTGGGGTCAGACATGACGCTGTCTGTAGGGTCAGGCCAAGCGTGGCACGCCTGATAACTCTGGTCTTCTTGTGGAGGTGTCGAATGACGCCCATCCAAGTGGACTGGACCCTTGATGGATGGCGTCAGAAAAGTGCTCGGAGGCAGCAGGGCTATGGGTAAATGGGGTTTCTGGCGTTCCCCCTCCCCATCTCCTGTTCGACCTTGGGTGCAGTCACAGCGTGGCACGCCCCAGAGGTAGGAGGTAAGAGAGAGAGAAAGAAAGACTGGAGTTTTACAGTTTTGAGTGCCGTCCACTGACCAATGACACTCTTAGCATCATCTGCGGCAGTACAACATTAGTGCCTTTGTTCTCTCCACTGACCAATCCTACTCTAGGCACAATCTGCGCAGCAGACTGTTAGCGTCTCTTTGTTCTCTCCAATTCTCACGTTCGGCACCACATTCCAAGGCCTGGCTGGTGTTTCTAAGAGAGTACATTGAGGCTTGGCTGGCTCTTAAAGTTGACAATGAACTGACTTAAAGTTAAATTATCTCAACATAACATCATGTATGGCTCAATGGAGGCATTGGCAACGGAAAAGTCTTCCTCAGGACGTTTATTTAAGCAAAGGCATCCAGATTGTCACATACAGATGTGGCTGGGGAAAATAGCACCAGTACAAGTATACTGTTGATACTCCTCTTTCAAGAAGTTTTTCGTGGAAGAGGCACACCCAAAAATGAGAACTATTAAGGAATTCTGTGATGCTTTTGCAAGGTTCAGGTTTGGTGTAAACAACCTAAATAATAACAGACATCGTTTTGATATTCAGTGCAGTGACTCGAAATACCCGTTTGTCTTGAAAATGGAGACAAAGAACATTTTTGGTGGGTTGCTCCTAATATGAAGACTGAAAGAAGAAGTACATCAATCGTCATTTAGAAGCCGGAACGGATTTAATACAACTCATGTCCGTCTCAGATAAGATAACGAAAAACAACGCGTTAGGTAGAACCACCTAGTTCCGGTTGCATTCTCGTAGCGTCTGCACTGAATACTAGATCGCTCAAAGTACATGTATGTGGGGGTGGAAAACAGTACTGTGTCATGTAAAGCTCGAATGAGTAGCAGCAGATAACTGTTTAGTTCTGGCTTGAATTGACAATTTCGTTTCCCTGGTCTGGCGAGGACCGAAAATTCATATCATCGAGTGGATGAGTGATCAACTTGTACCGCACTCGGCGTAATCATAGATCCAATATGATGTAATGTCCATGGCGTAATGTAGGCCTATAACTTGTAAGATCGGGTCGATGATGACAAGAAAATGGCATTAAAACACACAAAAAGTTTCATTACAACTAAAATCACCGATTATATTAATAACTGACCATTTTTACACTTACAGCTAGTACTGAAACCTTACAACGCAAACAAAACACACCTGCCGGGACGGGAGTGTTCCGTTCTAGCACGAGTGATCGTTTCGCTATCTGATCCGATATGGTATTCCTTAAGCAAACAAGCAACTACTGCAACTTCATGAAGTTATTGAAATCTCAAAGTGTGATGTCAGACATCGATTGACCGAGTTCGACTGCAGCTGCCGGTTGCATTCTCGAACATTTCGTCTGCACTGAATCAAAGATTATAGGTTACGCAAAGATAGCTCATGCCGAGCTTTTGCTATATAGAGTTACAAGACGCTCGGAACGCAGCGCCCCAAGCGGCCAGGACTATGGGGAAGTAATCACACTGCTTAGATACATGTAAAAAGTGCTTGTTTGTCGACGCGTTTCTGATGCATTCCGATCATGTTTGTGAATACATTTACGGTGTAATGTGTAATAAAATGATTTGCTGCAATAATGGGGGTGTTTTGGCTTTGTTTTTTTGTAGCATGCGTTGTGAAATCGAAATATTTGGTTCATCGAAATGTGAGCCTATAGTCCGTTTCAACATTGCTCTGTCAGTGGAGACAAAAATTATTCGTCTGCTAGCCATCTAGGTACATACGACCGGTGACGTTTGTTTACTTATCTTCTGTGGGTTTTGTGCAGAAAGTATACGTTAAAACAGTCTAATATGACTATTTTCGATTAGTTTTTAATCTAATTAATATTTTTGCATGCTTTAACGCGGCTGGATCTTTGGCATAACTCCCCGGGCGTGCGAAGTCAGTAGCGTCCACTGACAGAGCAATGTTTAAACGGACTATAGGCTCACGCGCATGCGCAGAAGCATCCATTTAGATGAACCAAATATTTCGATTTCACAACGCCTGCTACAAAAAAACAAAGCCAAAAACACCCCCATTATTGCAGCAAATCATTTTATTACACATTACACCGTAAATGTATTCACAAACATGATCGGAATGCATCAGAAACGCGTCGACAAACAAGCACTTTTTACATGTATCTAAGCAGTCTGATTACTTCCCCATAGTCCTGGCCGCTTGGGGCGCAACGTGTCTCGATCCTCATAACAATTAGCAAATGAACTATCTTTGTGTAACCTATAATCTTCGACTAAATACTAGATCGCTTAAAGTATGTGGGGGTGGAAAACAGTATACTGTGTCATTTCCCATAACCATCGTGGCAAAAGTTTTGATGGAAAAGTTATCAAGCTACATGGCATTCCAGCAAACAAGCAACTACTGCAACTTCATGAAGTTATTGAAATCTCAAAGTGTGATGTCAGACATCGATTGACTGAGTTCGACTGCAGTTGCCGTATCAAACGCAAGCGCTGCTCCCAAGGCCAAGCTCGTTTAAGTTGCTTGTGATCGTTTCACTATCTGATCCGACAATATTTACTAAACATTGATATCAAAAGCACTATTCAAAATTTTTGGCGGGTGGTCTACCCCGCACAATTAAAATCTACGGTTAATATCATCTCCACAAGCCGAATTACGTTAAGTTATACATTACGCCGAGTGCGGTAAAAGTTGATCACTCATCGACTGGATGATAGTGAATTTTCGGTCCTCGCCAGACCAGGGAAACGAAATTGTCAATTCAAGTCAGAACTAAACAGTTATCTGCTGCTACTCATTCGAGCTTTACATGAAACATTATATCACACTAGCTCGATAGTCTGCTGGCGTAGTGACTACGGTTCGATCGCGTTCGTCTGCTAGCCAGCTAGGTACGTACGGTGAGGTTTGTTTACTTATCTTCTGTGGGTTTTGTGCAGAAAGTATACGCTAAAACAGTCTAATATGACTATTTTCGATTAGTTTTTAATCTAATTAATCTTTTTGCATGCTTTAGTGTCATCCTTTTGCCACGATCTAGCGATCATCCATCAGCTTCTATTTGTACCACTCTACCGGAACTAGTGGAAGTAAAGAGACGAAACTCGGGCTGAATTTTCCGTTTCAGAAGTGAGAATGTCCTATATACAATAAATGAGTAAAAGTCAAGGTCTCTCTCTCTCTCTCTCTCTCTCTCTCTCTCTCTCTCTCTCTCTCTCTCTCTCTCCTCTGTCTCTCTCTTTCCTCTGTCTCTCCCTCTCTTTCCGTCTGTCTGTCTGCCTGCCTGCCTGCCAGTCAGTCAATTAGTCAGTCAA